>OY728136.1:762805587-762894075 GCA_963277665.1 Viscum album
TATCAATACATCCATAATATCATTATGTAGTTGAATGAAATAAAATAAATTGAAAAATAAAGTTGAAATTCTAGAATATTCTTGAGGTGGAGCATTTAAAACATGACGATATAAAGTAGGGATATAGTTAGGACGTAATTAACTAAACTCTAACTCATAGGGTCTCAACAAAGACCCTTATTTATCTAAATATTCATCCCATTGCTTCTAAATTTCTTGAACAGGAATATTTGAAACTCATAAGGGTATAAATCAAGTCCAAAGATATGAATTATATATGGAATCACCTCAAATAATGTTACCGTCAACGTATTCAAGAGAAAAAGGTACAATTAGTCCATGAGGAAAAGATCCAAATATCTCCAATAGAAGATCATGGTGATCGTGTACCTGAAGAACTAGAGAAATAAGCTCCCGCTAAACCTTATATAAGGTACTACATATAATAAAAATAGATAGTCAATTAGGTTTTTGTGGACATGTATAGTTATTATCATCCCCATAATCATTAGGAGAAGAAGGATATATGTTAAAATGATAAGATTCAGGTGGAGTACAAAAAAAACAGGTTCTCTCCCAATATCAAACATTGGATGATTTTATTTATTTTGATTCTCATCCTTATTAGTATTTAATTTGGTGATGTTATATCCAAATATCGTTGATCTAGCGGACTACTTATTATAATTAATTGATACTCCTTCCAATAATGTTTTAGACACTATAGGTATATCTAATTCCCCCATAAATTCATGAATACTAGATAATCAAATAATATCATTATAATCCCACTTCTCCACTTTAATGACATCATTTTTAATTTGTGATCCATTCCCATTGGATGAATAATACTCTTTAACCATCTGTCCAAGATCCAATCATTTATCAATTGCATCCTTTGGTCCAGTAGGGTTCTTTATGGGATTGAAACACTCTTCAGACCCATCCTAATCTAATATCCCCAATATTTTACATAAACTATATATTAGTTTCCTCCACATGAAAGATGTTTGGTTAAGATAAATACCTCCTTAAATTAATAACTTTTCTACTCCCATAAGAATAAGTATTTTAAAATCGAGTATAGATGAAATAAACATAGGTTAAGGTAGAGTATTAAATATTGAGGTGGTCATAAACAACACTACCATCTAACTCATCAGAAATCCAAGAACACTAATATGAATCCCATGAAAAATAAAATATAAAAATAATAGGTTTCGATTAAATATACAACTAAAATATTTCATTAAGGGAATATGTTCATCTATAAAATTTTACTAGAAACATAACTTTTTTATTTAGTTCACTAGAACTGTGAATTCCTCAAGCACTATCATTAGTTAATTCCAAAAAAATTTCTAGGATAACAATGTAGATGACTTAATGGATAAGAATTTTGATGATCATCATACATTAAGGGAACTCTTTTCTACAAACCAATACACATGCTATTCATTCTTTATAAGGTATTCCCACCATAAACTATTTGTCATTGATATTTTTATTCAATTTATGATTGTGTTTAGTTTTTTGGATCCATTAGTAGATTCTAGAGAATATTCCACCAATGTTCTCGCCAGCTCAATAAGAAACATCTAATGTTCAAGGTTCAAATGGATTAGGTTTTGATAATGGAATGGTGGAATGAATGATCATCATGTGTCAGAATGAAACATGATAACTCCAATTCTATTTTAGGATATTAAAATCATTTATGGATCAATTTATTTAAAAACATTATAAAAGGAATAATTTATACATAAATTATTATAATCATGTATTGTAGCATTGAAAAAATGGGGAAAAATGAGTTTTCAATATTAGGAGAACTAAAATTATATATTAATTGATTTGACTTCATAAATGTATAAAATAAATATATAACTAATAAAATAAAAAATAATTAATCATAATTGATATCCATAACTGATGTCATGTAAAATATTTTGTCTAATAATTCATAGTCTCTATTAAAATGCCATAATGTTGATATAACATACCAATGATTTCAATAGTGATATCCCCTATTTGGAAGTTATCCCTCAAAAAGTTATGTCTTATATCATTTTTCATTAACCTTGAATAAGATATTGTATTTTTTGAAAATATTATTAATAATATTATTTTAATATTTTACATTGATATGTTAGGATTAATATCAATTGTTTGTAAATGTGTGATAAGTGAACAATATATATGCATTGAATGTACAAATATCTCTGGAATTATATTCATAATTATACAATAAAATAAAGTTATTATTTTTTCCCACATCAACAAACTAGGTACTTTCCCAAATAATGTCATGTTACTAATGTTATTCTTATATTTAACATAAAACCATTAATGTGAACATAAAAAAATATAATTAAATTAAAATAATTTATTTTGTAATTGAATAATCCAAAATTAGTCATACATTTTATGTTATTAAAATTATTTTCAATAACAATCAAATGATATTTCATCGAGTTTTCCGAAAAATGTAATGTGATGTAAAATCGGAAACATATATCTATAAAAGGTTTCACAAACTAAGTTTTCAGTTTCATCAAGATCTAATTTACATGTGGTTCTCATTAGAGTATCACTACATTTTGAGTTCTCTAAAATAATAAATTTTTAATATTAAGTTAGAATACATACTTTTGTTACAAATAATTCAATATTTTTTTCAATGATATAAAAACTAATAATAAATTTTATTTTACCCATGATCCTCATTTCAAAATCATTTTTCATTATATTTAATAAAATATTACATAAAGTCTTTCTTAAAGGATGAAAATAAATATCATCAACATATATTTGTGAAATGAAAACAACTTTTGATTATTATTTTTAAATATTGTAAGAACAAAAAAAATATTTTAAAACCATTTTAAATAATAAAAGAATTGATCCTACCATTCCAATCCCCGTGTTATTATGTTAAAAAATAAATTAATTATTTCAATTTTTAAAACTGATTTAGTAAATGAGGATTTTACAAACAATGGTGTTTTAAAAAACATCTTTAATAATACATCCATTTATAGAAGAACACATCACTAATAGTTGATATAATAATAAATTTATATGTGGTTTATAAGAATCTAGTATCCCAATTGCTTAATGTCGATATACTTGAGCAGAGGTTCTTTTACAGACAATTCCAGCTTCTTTAATATAATATTTTCCTATAATTTAATTTTAATTTCCAATGATATTTTGAGATTCGTCAACATTGTTTCAATATATCCATTTAGTTCCAATTTCACAATTTTATTTTTCTCTCTCAACAAGTTATCATACTCTATTAAATTGAAATTTATTAAATTAAACTTGCATATATATATTACTTAATGTTCACCACTAATTCCTTCATTAGTGTTTTTGGGTTCATTCTATGACCAATAATCTTGATGATCATCTTAGTTCCTATGTGATGTTCAGGTTTTAGTTGCACTATTTAGATCTCTAATATCAATATCTAAAGGATAGTCTTTATGGGGTATAATGGTTCTAAGAACAATATTTTTCTCTAGTTTTTATAATGGGTATTATTTAATTAACATTAATTTATAGGGATATTATTTTAAAAAATTAATAGACTGACCATTGGAATTAGTGGTGTTATTTGTATATTAATAAAAAAAATCATACCCAATTTTTTCTGAGGAAACATTATGTTTATTGGATCTCCGTCGTAAAATGTGATATGAATGGATTACTTAATTTTTTTTCTTTTATTAATGATACAATATGATTTATTGGATGAAGAATAAAAAATAAAAAATTTCACATTTTTGTGGATATAAATTTATCAAGATTATCCTTTTATTATATGGAATATAAAGTTTACAACCAAATAATTTGAAATAATTTATCTTTTTATTTCTCTAATTATATAATTCTTATAGAGTATTTTTTTAATTTTGCCTTATCAAGGATCTATTAATTACATAAAAATATATATTTATAGTTTCATCAAAAAAATAGACAGATAGGTTTTATTTACTATGTATAGTCTACATTATCTCTTGAAGAGTCTCAATCCATATTTTAACCACCCTATCTTGTTGAGGTACTCGTAGAGCAGAGAAATTCTTATTATAGCACGGTTTTGGGCATATGAATTCAAAATACATATTTTCAAACGCATGACCAGGATGACTTCTCACAGTCCTTATAGTGAGTCCAAAGTGTTTGCTATATTTTTAGTATAATTTTCTAAAAAACTACATGCCACAGTTTTATTATTTATGAAATATACTCATGAATACAATGAATATTCTTAAAAAAATTTATTTTCATTATCATTCATCACAAAATAGGTAAATCAATATTGTTGAAACAATCCCATGGTAACTAGTTTTAGTGGATTAGTGTTGGAAACTTTTTTATTTAGTTTTAATGAATATTTATGTTATTTATCCTTTTATATGAATTTCCCATTTTTCTTTTTGGAAATATATTTTAGGTTTATATTTGAGTAAAACAGTTTGACTGGTTTCCTAATAGATTATATATTGATGTGGTCTGGTATTCAATTATAAAACCAGGAATCATGGGGAAAATAATCTGAGAGACCATTTTAGAATATAAATAATTTTAATAAAAATTATATAAATATTCAATCATCAATGATTTAAACAATAAATTACACCTAAAATATAAGAGAAAAATAAATTTGTCTAAAACCTAACCAAAATTCCACCATCACAGAACTGAGTTATGATTATAAAATTAAACTTTGAGAAATCAATAAATGAAACATAAAAATTAAAAGGGTCTTAAGATGACTAACATTACCGTGGGGAATAATTTTTACTTTTTACAATAAAAAATTCTGACATGAACACTATGTTCTTTGGTTAATCTTTGAAAAAATTATATATCCCTCTTTATGTGATTATAACTCCAAATACATATTACAATATATTATTTTAAGTGATTTTCAAGAAGTTTTCCTATTGATAATAAACAAACCTTAATTTCCACAACCTGATCTATTTGGGTCTAGAAAGGTTAGTAATTAATTTTATAAAATTCTATACCAATTTGAAACATTTATTCTCATATTTATGAGTAGACTAAAAATTATTTTAAAAATAGAAACATTTAAGTCTAAAAAATATAATTTGTGATTTATAAGTTCTAGCTGTATTATTTATAATATATTTATTTATTTCATTTGAACAAGGATGAAAATAGTTTTTATAGTGTTTTTTATGTCTTGGAAGATAGATAAAACCAACTCTTTGTTTATGTATAACATGACTACCAATAATATTATTCAAGACTTCAACATTTACTAAAAGTCCACTAATATCATTATTTACATTATCATTTTATAATTTTAATTCATAATTTTATTTTAGAAAAAGTTTTTTCTTTTATTTATCAACAAGAATATTGGATTTAACAAATATAGAAAAAGAAACATATTTTTTAAAATTGTTATATTTATATTTCAACAGATTAGTGGACTCTTTGTAGAGGTTACAATAATCAATGTGATCTTCAAGAATTTTTTTTTATTTTAATGTTCATATATATCAAAAATATAAATAAAATAAGATGGTTTTGGCTTTGGATTAGTAACCATGAGGAATATATTTTCTTTTACAATTACATCTTCTGAGATTGTATCTTGGTCTCTGGAGTTATCTGCAAATGAACCCCATGTGGATTTTATTGAACTCTTATATATATTCTCTCGATCCTTGAATCTAATTTTTTAAGTAAAATTTTTCTAATAGAAATTGATATATCATTTCCTTTTACATTCAGAAAAGGTAACTTAAAAATTATAATCTTTATTCTTGTCTCTATTCTTTTCATTCATTCCCTATAAGTTTGATTTCCATATGTAATTTTTCATTCTATAATATTTATTTAATCATAATTATAATATGGGTAATTTCTTCTTCACTAATAGAGTTACCGTCACATTTAAGACTTCTCTCAAAATTTTATAGTTCTTCGATTTTGTATTATATTCATTGAATAAAAATGAATTTTTGGATTACTAGAATCATAATTAATATGATGTTATTCCATGTAAAATATCAATATTACTATGAGATAATTTATTGATTTGTTTTTTGAATCACATAATTCTTGAATTAATATTATAGTGTCTCCACGTCTATTCAAATATAACCATTAAATCCAAAATACTTGATACTTTTCCATAATAATATTTCTCATTTAATCAATTAAATTAGAAATTTAATTAAACATGAGACACATTTTTAAAATATATGCATTATGACTAATCATAAATTTATCATAATTAATAGTATAAGTATTTAAATTATATTTTATGACATTTAATTGGCCTTCATGGGACACATAATCCAAAAAATTTAATGTTTTTGAACATGAATATATTTTATTGAATTCATATTCTCATAGTGAACAAAATAAAACATTCATTAAATTGAATTTATTTTCATAATTAGCCAAAGTAGTCTTATACAATTCATCTTTATCAACTTTTTTATTTTCATATTGACCATCAATTATAATGCAAATTACAAAACCCACACATTACATAATAATTTTAATTTATATTTTATACTATTTTTAGTTTCTATCATTAATATATGGAGGATTTTTATAGTATTCCTCACAAGTGTACAATTATATAAAAGATATAAACTTAGAATTAATATAAATTTATATCATGGGATTAAAACCTCGACCAGATTTAAAATTAGATAAATAAAAATAATACAGAAATAAAAACCTCCCATTCTAAATGTTGGTCGTAGTAGAGTAATAATGAAGAGGGTGTCTATTGAGTATCCAAAAATAATTTCAATTTAAAATGATTTGTAATAAAATTATGTCTTTTAAAAAATAACCAAGTTAACTAGTATAATATGTATATATAAGTTAATTATTTTAAATAATATCTCTTAAGATTGATAAAAACAATGTTATGTTAATATTAATGTTATACTATTACTTTTAGATTACTCAACTGAAATCTAATTGTATAAATATCACATACAAAATCTGGATGTCAAAGTATAATTTCACAAAAAAGAATTTAATAATAGTTTTAAATTTAGGGTAACACATAATTTAAAGGAAACTATAAATTTTTAAAATAAAATTAAGAGAGGTTTAGTATCAATCCAATATATAATCTTTTTTACTTAACAATCGCCCACATCCAAAAAAATTTATTAAAAAAATGACCAACTACCTTGATAGTTTATGGGTTAAAACCGTGAACATGGTTATCGAGGGTAATACAATGAAACTTCTATAGTTTCCTTGAGAGTAAAAAATGGTATCATAGTAGGCTATGCTTCTCTACTAGAGTATTCTATTTAATAAAATAATATAAAATTAAAAAATAAATTAAATGATATAAATTAGAGAGAGACGTGAAAGATAAATGCATCAAAATTTAAAATATCTAAAGTTATGCTAATGTCTCCTCTCTTCGTAGTTTCTTATTTTATTACTGATATGATATAGGAAAAAAAGTATTTTATGATCATCTGATTATGTTAAAATCAAAATAAAGCATCTTATTGTTGATAATAGAGTATTAGATAACATTTTTTCACTCATAAAAAATTACTTTCTTTAACTAACCTAAATATTTCATAAAAATAAGGTATCCATTATAAAAAGAAATACAAATTCATTATATTGAATCGTTATACTGAAATGAAGTTTCTAATAATTAAATTTATTTTACCATGCATTAATTAAGAACAGGTAGTTAAATCATCCAAGTTAACTCGAACACATGAAAAATATTAATGTATGATTCCCTTGGTATGTCCTGTAGACATTTTCACTAAACTTATGGTAGATCCAATACATAGAAAATTTAAAAAATTAATATAAGGCCTATTTACATTAAACTATAGTAGATTCATGTCATATGGAATCTCTAATAGTTTTATAAAATACCAATGTTTTTATACAGTCACATTAATTAATCATGTAAGAGATTGAATGTTTCCTGCGATCACTCCAATACTTTTCAATTCGCTGATAGAGCAAATATACCAGGTGTTCAGTTTACATACAATGTCATTTCATAAAGCGTTTAAGAGTAATACACCAAGTTAAATAGAAAATGCATTTTGTCAATAAAAATTGTTCGGTGGTTTCTTCAACCCATATAAAAACATCTAAGATAGTTGTGGTCAGTTTGAGATATAACTTGGGCTCACTCTAATTGTTCTTATAGTCACTTGAGTACATTGACATATTTCTGTCATAGTAAATAACATTTTCATAAAATCAATGCATTTTATTTGTGGTCACATTGGTAATTTATGGCTTTTAGCTTTGCCAATCTTTTTCATATGTTCGATAAAATTTTCTTAAGATGGATGAAGTCCTTATAGTCACTTTAACTCAAAGATAAGTCCCCATTTTGAATCACCAACACATTTCTAGTTTTTTATTTATTTCTAGAAATAGGGAAATTTATAAAATTCATAAAAAAAATAAACTTCTAAAAAAACAAATATTTTTTTCAAAGAAATTAAACATGTTTTGTGATTATTACAATTATGAGTTATTTAAATAAACCATGAAATATATACTGAAAAATATTAAAAATATATTGATTGGATCAAAATATTTCAACACCTATTTCAACTATTTTATTTTACATTATGATATTTTTTTAATTTTTTCCCTTTACATTTTCTTGAATTTTTTGTGGGTTTTAATTTTAATGATTTTGGACTATATATTATTATTTATTCAAATATATATCCTTTCTCAAAAAATATCACTAAAAAAGAAGAATTAATCATCAGTTATTTCGGATTTTCTCATATAAAGGTGGAATTTAGAAACACTTCCTAAATATAAATGTAGAATCCAATACATTGATAGAAGATAAATTTATAGAAGGGTTCAAACATTTGGATATTTTAGAAAAATGAGTTAGCTAAATCAATAACACCCTATAAAATATCAAAATTAAAGGATGAACTAGAGGAGGTATTAGGTAGTGATATCAAATTGAAGGATTAATATATGGAGTCTGCCAATACTAAATTATTCAATGAAAGGGATTTGGAGAATATAACATAATAGAATTTAAATAAACTAATTAATATAATGTTATGTAGGAAAAATCTGTAGAGAAATATTATTAGGAGCTCCAAGAAATTAATTTTTTTGAAATTTAATGGTATTATTATTAGTAAGAAGAATGGTTTGAGTTTTATAATAATTGTTATGAAAAAACCTTAAAAATTTATATAGAGATGAATTTTTATAAATCTGAATGAAACATTATAGAGTTTGATGAGTTTTGACAAGAATAAATTGTTAAGGAAAGATGTCGTGTTAGGAAATTTGGTGAATTAATGTTTCATTCTATAAAGAATTTATAATAATGCATTATAACAATTGTAAGTACAATGATGTTGAAAGGAAAGAAAATGAGAACATTAACAATGGATGTTAAAAAATAAAATTTTCAAGACTAAAAAATGTAACATTATCTTATACTCCATTTATATGATTAAGGAGATAAAGTCTATCATAAAGGATGTGAAAAATTCTCTACTAAGTGGAAGTCGAAATTTTGACTACACTTCTAAGATTGTCGCGACCCGTCCTCGGGGCCCATGCCGTGACTAACCCAAGCGCGCCTCCCATAGGCCAGGGGATGGCGACTAGCACCAAGGCATAATTCTCGATAAAAGAAGGGAATGAATTGCCTTTGTAAAGTAAAAAAACACCACAGAGTAAACAAGCAGAAGTAATCACTAAGTAAAACTGGGTACATAAGTAAGTGTGGAAAGAAAGTGGGCCAGAAAACAAACCCAAACTAAATGTAAAGTACAACTGAAAAGAAAGTACAGCAACTGAATGTAAAGAAGCAACGTCGAGCCGACCACTGGTAGTCCCACCTGAAGGGTGGGTACAGATAGCCACCCCAACTCCTCAGGTCCGGCCATCCGCTCCATGTACGTCCCACCAAGTGGTCCACCTCCAGGTACTGATTGCTCCACTAGCCTCAACCACGATAAGCAATGTCTGTCATGTGCATCCAACACAACGTAGTTCGGGCATAGCCCATGCAGGGGTGAGTATACTCTACTCAGTAGGGACCCCGAGACCCCCGATGGTCTCCCAGAATCCACAAAGGATAATCCACAAAGGAAAGATATAATCACGAAGTAACATCCAAAACTACTTAGGGATATGCCCATACATATACCTAAGTAATCATTTCCTGTTTGGCTCCAGCATCCGAGCCCATGTACAACCCAGTCCACATGGGAAAAAAACTCAAATCCACACAGGAAAGCATATAGTAATCCACACAGTATATCAAGTCAATATTACCGAAGATAAAGATTGAAAGTCAAGACTCATCTCACACAGGTATACTTCTTCGTAAGACGATAGAGATGATCAGATGTAGCCACTGATTCATCTAAGCTGTCGGACCTACACATGATCGATAGGTACTAACCCCCGTAATGACCCACAAAGGATCGATATGTACTAACCCCCGCAGTGACCCACAAAGGATCTATAGGTACTAACCCCCCAAATAACCCACAAAGGATCTAACCCACACAGGATCAGTATGCACTGGCCCACACAGGACCGCTGAGCGATGACCCAAACAGGATCTGACCCACACAGGATCGGTAGCACTGACCCAAGTAGGATCGCTGAGTACTGAAGTAGTCGCCGTCGAATCCACGGAGAATTCCCGCACAATCTTCATCGCCGTCACAGTCGCAGCCAGCTCTAGGGTTCCTGTACACACCAAGCTCGTTATGGAGGGTCCTCCCCACGAGCTGAGTGGCTGATACTACAACTGACACGATTTCCGGAGTTGATGTATCCAAAATCTCTGTATCGTCAATAGGAACTCAACGTCACAGATGGCGCATCAATCGGGCGCCCGGTCTGAGAGTTATTGGCTTTTTCGTCCCAGGGGCCTGGTTGGTTTTTAAATCAAAGACAACCCAACCGTCCTCCAACTGCGTCCAAACCTCGAATGGAGTAAGACAAAAGGCCTGTATTACTAAGATGAATCCACCAAAGTCTACGGCACGTCAATCGAATGTCCGGAGTTCAAGTTATAAGTGTTTCCGCTCTGAGAGCCCGATTGGTTTCGTGGGCGAACCAACCCGGCCGAACCCCGAGTACTCTGAAACCATGAGTGTGATATACCAAAAAGACTATCTCGATCCAAGGATCGCATCGCAGCTGACGGTGTTTTGATCAGAGGTCTGTAGCCCATGTTATGACAAAAAGACCAGAAGAGGTCCGAAAGTGGGGGTTTTGGGCCCGGACCGACCCGGCCCGAGACCCCCTGGGTCGGCCCGGCCCGGCTGGCGCGGCCAGGTGGCTCAGATGAAACGGCCGTGCGGTTTGGGGGGGCAATGCCCCCTGTTGCTTAATCGCGGCCCCCATGTGGGGGGCCGCTGCTGTCCGGCCAGCCGGGGGTTACGAACCCCCGGCTTCTTCCTCTGACCGGCTAACCCGGTCTGGCCGGCCGGCTGCTGCCGCCACGAGACCGGCTGGTCCCGTCCCCCTACTCCGATGCCGGCAGTTGTTTTCCGGCCACCACTCCCTACTTCCCCGTGGCCTTGGTCCGACCGGCGCGGCGCGACGGCGCCGCGCATCCTTGCCGCATAATCCAGCACGGTGCGACGACACCGCGCCATTCCCGTTCCAACCCACTACAAGGTAGGCAGCAGAATTAATGGAGGAGGGTCGGCCGTGTTTGTGCGGTCCGGCCTCCTCCTATTAATTGATAGCAAGAGGTCCAATTTGAAATGAGGAACGATGACGGAATAATTCATGAATAAAAACAATAATTAAAAATCCCTACCTCAACCGTTGTCGATGAATGAGGTTCGTCGCGGAATGAGAAGTCACGGAAGAAGGCGTCATAGAAGGTGGTTCTGTACATGTTGATGGGGATCATCCGAGGAGGAACAGTGTCCCCCTTCCTTCGATGCCGGAAGAAGGAACGAAAGAATGTGGGTCAGGTCATCGATCTCCGAGGAAGGCGTCTCTCACCGTCGTCCGTCATCGGAGGTCAGCGTTCTTTGCATTCTTCGTCGAGGAGAAGAACTTCAAGACCTTGAGAAAATTATCCCAAGCCTTCAAGCACAACAAACACCTTAATAAAATAATTCTTGTCTTATTTTATTAACACACATTCCAAACGTCTTTGAAATTCAAATATTGAATTAATCAATTAATTGAATTAATAGAATTGTTTAAACCGCCAAATTAAAAGAGGTTCTTCATAACAGATAAAAGCAAGGTTTGACTTTCATTTAATGGGGGTGCGGGTGTGTTACCTTATTAAAGGAGGTTGTTTAGGAAGTTGAAAGGGTGGGTCTCGTGTGGGCCCCACCTAACAAAAATCTTACCTACTGTAGTAGGATATAGTAGGTCCCACTCCAACCACTTAGCTTAGGTTAAACAACTTAAATAAAATAAAAAATTGGTCGCACCATTTTTATTTTATTCCTTTACTTAACCCAAAAAAAATTAATAACCACACCCGAGGAAACGAAACTCCAGAAAAGGTGTTTCTAAGAAATTAACAGCGCTTCACTTCCATCAGTGTCCTCGGATTTCGATACCGAGCACCGGTTCGAAAGTTAGGAAAACCCGCTCGTTCGTTCACTGAATGTACCCGAGCTAATCTTCAGAAAATCATTCTGGGCACACCGGGCCTTGGAATCAGGTGCCGTCAAAAACTGCATTCTTGTAAAATCCTAAAAAAAATTAATAAAAATAAAATTTACCTAGAATTTTACAGGTATTTACATTACTCCCACCTCAGGACTTTACGTCCCCGTAAAGATACATCATAAACTAGGGGAAAATGTGGGTTTTGTGCATACATCTGAGCCTCCCACTCCCAAGTGCTCTCATGGAGGTTTTCGTGCTACCATCTGATGTACACTAGAGGAATCAATCGTCCATGTAGGACCCACTCTTTTCGATCCTTGTTCTCCACCGGTACCTCCTCAAACATCGCCCCATCATCAATTTCCAGCTCCCAATGGTCAATGATATTCATCGGGTCGTGCACGTATCTCCTCAGCTGAGATACGTGGAAGAAGTCGTGCACCCAGTGCAACTCATATGGTAGTTCCAAGCAATAAGCCACCTCGCCAATCCTGGTGAGGACCTGGAATGGTCCGATGAAGTGCGGTGACAACTTTCCGCCTCGGCCAAATCTCCGTAATCCACATCGAGGTGAGACCTATAAGAAGACGTGGTCGCCATCCTCGAACAGTAGTGGCCTCCACCTCCTGTCAGCATATGAATTCTGCCGGCTCTGAGCTATCTTCATTCGCTCATGGATAACCTGGACCTTCTCTGTCATGGCCTAGACCATCTCTGGTCCCACAAGTGCTGACTCCCCAGGGTCTGTCTAGCACAACAGTGATCTTCACGGTCGGTCGTACAACGACTCGTATGGTACCATCCAGATGGTGGATTGGTAGCTGTTGTCATACGTGAACTCCACCAAGGGTAGGTGATCCTCCTAGCTATGACCAAAGTTTAGGACACATGCACAGAGCATTTCCTCGAGAGTTTGAATGGTCCTCTATATCTTACCATCCGTCTAAGGGTGAAAGGCGGTGCTCAGACGTAGCTGTGTCACGAATGCCTCCTGCAACCCCTTTCAATGCTGGGAAGTAAAGCGAGCATCTCGATTGAATACGATAGATGATGTTACACCATGAAGCCATACAATCTCTTGAACATAGAGGCGTCCCAAGCTCTCCACAGAGCCATGCTCCCTGATGGGTAAGAATTGGGCCGACTTGGTGAGTCGTTCGACAATCACCCAAATGGAGTCGTGACCTATGTATGTGTGTGGAAATCCAGTCATGAAGTCCATAGATGTAACACCCCAGGTAAATAAAGAATGTGAAATTTTTATATTTATCCAAATTTTTGAAAAAAAATGTTAATATTAATTTAATGGGAACACTATTTTTGATGGCTTACCCAATACACAACAACGAGTTCCTTCGAAATATTACGTTGCACTATAATAATAAAATAATATTATTTTAAATGGTAGTTGATGCCTAGTCGTTGTAATGGAGGGAATGAACAGAACCAACTACAAAATGATTATATATGTTTGTCAAATATTTTTACTTTTTACAATAAATTTTAGAGGATTAAAAATGTGAATTAATTCAATTTTATGCGTAAACATTCTAATATTCTTTAGAAGTTCGATTAACCGCCTTTTGATGGAGAACCTCTTTAGACTTTTTATAAATTACACTAATTTTATAGGTTAATAAGACATGTTATTATTGATTTAATTAAATTGGTTTGAACTAATCATTCTTTTATGATTTTCACAAAAATTAATTACTAAAAAGTGTCAAAATTGACATAAAATAGGTTTTTAAAAAAATATTATATTATTAATTGGTATTTTATTCCTAAAAATCTATGTTTCGGCCACATGACTTACATAAGGTTATATATATTAATAATAAACAACTTGGGGTTCATTTTTCTTGATATAGTATGTTTATTAACCTTATAGTGTAAGAAAACAAGAAGACACGGTGAAAGTTAAATTATCTAACTTAAAGTTAAATCTAAATGATAAGGTTAAAATTGATACCAAAACTTATCTAAATTATATTAGATTAGAGGATTTGGACCCCTACCCACCTTATCTTCTAAATATATCAATTGGGAGCTATTAAAAACCGAATTTGACTTTATAATAAAATAATATTTTTAGTTATTCCAAAGGTGCCCCTCTCCTCCCTTATAAAAGGGCACCAACTCCCCCTCTTCCTCACACCACATTGAGCCTTCAAGCTCGTCCAACCCCTGCCAATTTATCCTCTCCACTTCCCTATAAACATCCTAGAGGTTATGGACTTCTTAAAAGACCTATTTTAGTGCCCTAAAAGGAGGTCTCAAAGAAGCACTTCAAAGAAGAGGTAATATCTGTTACCGGTTCTTTCATCTTTATTTCTTCTTCCACTTCTTCTTCTTTAGTTTTTTCATTATGAAGTAATAACATCAGTATCACTCATATAATGATATGTTATTATAAGTATGAAACAACCCTATTTCACCATCTATCCATCCTATGGAAAAATAAGTCACCGCGCGTGCGTACGTACGGAATACCATCTCCATGCCGTGGTGTAATCTATTTTCCACCACCACCTTACTTGGATGGGTATAATGGTGTAAATAATGACTATATATGACTATTATAAAGTGATATTGATTCTTAAATTGTATACATACACTCCAATACAATTCCACGATCATAGTAACGATATCATCACTCGTGCGTAGGTATGGAATACCGTCTCCACGATGTGATGCGACTCGTTCTACATGATCTTCATTGCATAATGATTATATAAATGAATTGAATGAATGAATATGATATATATTACAGTAATACCATTCGGGAAATGAGGTATCTATAACCTAAAGAGATGAATAAGAATTTATTCGACAAAACACGCATAAGAACAAAAAGTAATAAACACCCGAATAAAAAGTAGTAATGAAATATTACTAATAAGAAGCAACGAATATGACCATATATGATATCGTAACAATAAGTATGATTCTGGAATAAGTCAATAACATTATTTAAATCATTATACTGGATGTTTGGTTACTTACAAAGCAAATCAGACATAAGGTAAGGGAAATATCACAATCTCATTTTTATCCGAGATTGTTTATACTTTGGTATTTACTGGGGTGTATTTTATCATCCATATCCATGTTTCATCGATATGTAATATTATTTCCATCCACCTAAAATTGTTTAAATCCAATTATACCCTTTTTTGATTTTCAATTAAAAGATATGAAAGGAATCTTTTGTCATTTTTCATACGAGGAACTTTTTGACTTTTCCGACAAAAGTACGAAAAGAATGCTTTTTTAACTTATACGGTATGAATCGATTTTTAAAACATTATTTCCAAGAAGCTTCCTTCACAAGTTTTCATGTTTATTTTTAATCAAATTCTTTTATTTTATAATTGTATGACATGTTAAGAAAGGAAAAGTGTTTTTGAAGTAGAGAGGATATTTTCCTCAAGAATGGAGTTCAAGTGTTTTATCAAAATTATTTTCCATCTAAGATAATATAGGGTTCTGTTTCTATCCCAATTATTACATGGATTTGATTATGTTGTGATGGAAATATTTTTATGAATTCCTTTATCTTATATGAATTGTTTTATGATATCATGTTGTTTAAGAATCCCATTTCTAGTACATGGGTTATGCAATGATGTATAATTTATGATTATGTGGAACACATAAGAATGGTATCATTATGAGATGGGTGGGACCTATATCTCATTCCAATGCATTGGGTAATGATTTTATATCTCATGAGATAGACATGGATTTAACGGTAGGTTATACCGGTTCAGTGAAACAGGACTGAAACAGGGAGTGAACTCGGTTCAGAAATGGACTTTGTCCACTAAGATAGTCTTGGCAATGAGTCTTGACTAATAAGAAATTATTCTCTATGATTATGTGTGTATGAAAAAAAGTTTCATGTTTTATGTTATGATTATTGGGATTTCATTTCACTACTATGATTTATCCCATGTTATGAAATTATGCTCTCTTTTGCAGGTTACGATTTCCAAAAGTTATGTTCTTATGAATATGATGTGATTGATATTTCTTTTGTCTACCCTTACTGAGCATTTGAGCTCACCCTTTTGTATTTTTTCTTTCCCCTGGTCAGGAAGAAGGTCATTAGGTAAGATATGCCAAAAGGGACTATAGATATGATGAAATAAATGGGAGACAGTGTAGACGCATTTTGAACCAATTATTTATGTTTCACAGTTTCTAAAGACATTATACCTATACAGTCCTTTCGTGATTTTGTTATATGTTGTAATAAGTATGCTTCAATTTTTATGTATTAACAATGTATGTAAAGTATGGGTCATTATAGTCCAAGTGGAGAGAAAGGCACTACCAGTGATCCAGGACAAGGTGATTGTTTCTCCACAAGGAATGATGTGGAAGGACTACTCACATTTGACAAATCCAATGCCTACCCGATCTACAGTCAGGAGTATTCACTCTTCCACTGAGTTTCTTTAGATGGATCTATTGAATCTGAGGAGAATTATGCTATAGTTCTGAATCACAATGAGATTTCGGTGTGGGAAATTGTAACAGGGGAAGAGTTTTTTTTATCATGGAGGTTGTGAGGGGTGTGACATTGAGGACATGTTGTGACTGTGTTGGGTCTGTAATTCTTTTTTACTGCTTTTTTCTTTTATTTTAATAAATGTTCAGGGGTTATGCCTCTGGATACGCATTCCTGGTATACATAAAAACAATGAAATACCCACTTCCTTGTATTTATTAGTACATTAATGAGAAAATTTATGATATCTCTGGTTTAATTTAACAGGGGATATTTAAAAAATTTAATTTCTTATAGTTGGAGTTATTATACATTATATTAGGAATAAAAATGATTTTATGATCTTGAGTGATGAGTGTGATGTAATACTGTTAACATAAATAATAATAGTCAAGAAAATTAATTCGGTGTTTAATAATGTTAGTGGAAAATAAAAACATATATGAAATATAAATTTTAGATGAAGCATGAATTAAAAAAATCAATGATTTTTTTGCATTTGAAATATTTTGTTCATAATTTATATTTAAAAAATATTTATTTGAATATTTTTATAGTGATTGAGGAATAACTTACATGGATATTATATAATTTTAGATGAAAAATATGATCATTTAAAAATTAAATTATTTAAGACTATAATATTTTACTATCTTTAGAAATATGTAAACATATTATTCTCTCTCATTGAATGATCTTTAATGTTGCCTCTAAATTTATCCCCGGCTTTTCTCAAATATAAAAAATTTCTTTCTAAATGATGGAAAATAAACATGGAAAAGAGGATATAAGATAATCAATATGAGTAAATAAAGAAGATACGTATGAATTAAATTTGAATAAGGGTAATATAAAATAGGAATAACCCTCGGAGATCATACCATATATATCAAAGATCATATATATGATTTTTGGCATAAAGGGTGGAAGTTCTTAAGACATGAATCATAATAGAGATAAATCATCACCCATCAATCATGAACCTTGATATCATTTTATATAATAATGGAACCATTATAAATTCTGAAAATCACTTAAAATATAAAGGTTTACTAAAAATAACATTAATAATGTGGAGAAGGAATCACATGTTTCCCAAGGTGGATTAGGACACCAATTTATCATAGTGGATAAGGATAAACATGTTTCACATTGTGTATTGGGACACACCTATTTCCAATTACAGATCACAAAACGCCTATTTATCCTTGTGGATCAATAACATAGACTTGGTTCATTTTTTATCTCATGATATTTAAATCTTTACCCAATTCATATGAGGGGAATATTGGTCCCAACCATCACATTATAAAAACATAAATATTTTTTGGAACAAGATCATAAATTATAAACATATCATAAACAATGAAATTAAATGTGTTCCATAAACATGTCATCATAAAATGACATCTGTAATATATATAGGTTTAATAATAATTTTATTATTGAAAAAAATTAAAATTATATAAGTCATGGGTGAGAAATGGGTGTCATAAATATCATACAACAAAAACATAAACTATTCAGAGAAAAAAAATCTATGGTATTCATAGACTATATCTATATTAAGAAATTTGTAACACCAAAGGAAGTCATATTAGAAGGAAATTTATTTTGATATATAGTTTAACAAAATTTATTGAGTGAAATAACTTTTATTCATTGATAATTCTTTTTAAAACATAAATCAGCTTGAATAATATTTTATTGTGATAATAACATTGAAAACATAAAAATGATGTTTTCAAATAAAATTCAGAAAATATTTAAAACATAAAAAAAATTAAATTCCTTTTAATATAAAATGTATTTAAATGTTCATTTAAAAACATTTTTTATTTTTTTAGAAAACATTTTTATTTAAATAAAACATATTTAAGGACAAAGATAGAAATAAGGTTGGATTTTTTAAAAACACAGTTTTAATTATCAAAAGTAACAAATAGTATGAAATTTATACCATTGTATGATTTTATTTTGAAAAAACAAAGGGGAATAAAATCCTTATTAACTTTTCAATTGTGGATCAAAATAGTTCATCAATGGAATCCAAGTCGTCAACAATCCCAATAAATGATGATATTGTAAACAAAAAATATTACCACTCTGGTTAAATTGATTAATTATCCACATGAGATAAAAACATTAATTATAACCTGAAATATCATTAAAAAATGAGAATACAGATATAAAATCTCATAGAATAGGACATACACCTCGTAAATGAATGCAGGTGCATAACATTACTTGTGTCTTAAAGTAGGCCAATTGAGACGAAATTGCAATACCAATTTGGTAACTTTTTAATCAAAAATCATTAGAAAGAGAAATAATAAAATGTATATGTATATACCCATAAATTTAAATTAAATAATCGTAGAATAAATTCTTCGTATATATACACTCCAAAATATAGAATCCAGTGCTAAATATAAAAAAAATCATAGAAATTAAAGTGACCCTTGAAATCCCATTACTACTTCGGTAACGTTTGAATCATGAGATATGTAAAATGACAACATCATTGGGAACATTTACTATCATTAAATACATAAAAAACATGATATAAATTTTAATATATTGATATATAAACTACACAATAAGAATAAGTGGTGAATATAACATATTTATCATAGAAATAAATGCGAGGTAAGAAAACCTAGACCTTAAGTCATGATTTTTTTTTGAAAACATTGAAACCTCTTTAATAATAAATATATGTTAATTAAACATATAAAAATTAAGTATATTAGTATATATAATTCTATATATTAATATGTTATGGATTTATATTACCTGTTTATTAATAATTTCATGTTAATGTTACGTTTCAGGGAAGAACCATTTTTTTCATGAGTTTTGATCTGACATAATTTTTTCAGAATAAATAAAATACTGATTTAAAAATATCAATAATTTTGTCCATGATTTAAATATCATATATATTAAATACAAATTTATATTTAATAATCTAAAAAATATATAAATATGAATTGGAATAACGTATTTATTGAGAAAGTAGGTCGTACTTATACATAAATGTGGTTTCGGTTTTCTTATTATATTGAAAGAAAGAATGAAAAATATTTATATGTATATATTATCAATATATAAAAAATTTATATATGATATAGATTAAATAAAAATATCCTTTATAAGATCCATGTAATGTGTGGATGATTAACATTGCTTTTTCGGGGCGATAGTCCACACATCCACAAATAATGTAATCATATTCACACAAAATCGTTAAATGAAGGTATCAGAAATAATATAATTTTATAAAAATAAATAATTAACTAATATCTTATACATCAAATAAAAATAGAAATTTCTTCAATATTACACACCTTGATATGTGGTACTGGAAAAATGAATGATATCGGTTCATGAGGTAGTAGTTTATCGTATACACGGTCGGTGGTTGTCTATCACATTTTATTGAAGTGAGTTTAATTATAGGTAAAACCATTAATATAAAAACATTTAATAATAGTTTGAAACTTTTTGTTATTATACAATCATGGAATAAGAATAATTGACTAGGAGCATAAATAATTAAATACGTTTTTATTAAAGGATGTTACCTCTTGTTTTGGAAACTCTATTTGGTTTGCACCAAAGGGATTCCTTAGATGGATTTCAACACAAAGTGAAGCTATTAAGATTAATGGAGTAAATTTTTTAGCATATTTGGTTTGGGTTTGGATTATATAAAGGGCTTTAGTTGTCTGAATAAGTGATGGTGTAATGACCAAAACATTAATTACTGAAAATTTCTATTGATCTAATGAAATGTATTATTTGGTAAAATGGCTATATAAAACATATGAAATTTCATAGTTTTATGTTATTGTATTTTAAAATACCATTAAGAATTTTGTATGTTTCATATATATCCATTGAACAGTGATCACATAATGAGTATAAATATAGGGCTTTAACAAATTAAATTTACTCGCACCAAGGATGTGATGGCCTCATCAAGTAGAATTTCTCCATACGAAGCCCATTTGTTGGAGCTCGGAAAGGAGGTGGCATCATTGGGATTCCCTATTGACCATGCACTTTCCGTTATTTAACATGTTATGCTCGAATGGATCCTCCTACTGTAGTAGTTGAAGTTGATATGTATTACCACTCGAGTAGTGTTATCTGAGTCACCCCAAGAGTATATCACTATCACAGACCTTACTCTCAAGGCTTATGAAAGTGTTATAATGGTTTATGTAACAATACATAAGCACTCTGATTATTTGAATTGTTTTTTGTATATAATAATGAATATACGTTCATTTTATTATTGTTACTTTGTAAATAGTTTTTAAAACACAAATAGTATATGTAGTTAATATTCAAATAAGAAATATATTTTGATGATTTAATAGATTTTTAAATGAAATAATATTTTAAAATAATATTATTACTAAATTATTTTTTATTAAATATAAATGATCTTATAATTTTATTAATTCAATTGGCATTTTTTTATTACTGTTTCAAAGATGTTTCTGTCAAAACCCATAAATTTTCGATATATGCTGATTTTTATTTTAAAAGTAAAAATAAAAATTTATAGAAAATTATTCAGATAAATATAATATTATTTTGGGAAACAGGATGAAAAATTTATCGAATGGTTAATTTTTCATAATATACTTGAGATATTCGTATTTTTTGGTTAAAATTAAACATTTTTTAATTATAAAATGTGTTTTATGACATCATAAGGACCGAATTGTTGTAAAATAAAATACTATAAATTGTATGTTTGGCCAATAAATGTTTAACCTTAAAATAATATTATTTTTGTTTTGTTTTAATTATTTTACAAAGCTTTACTGGACCCTCTAAGGTTTATAAATCATTTTAACGTTTTAAATTGATTTCCTTGAGACTGTGACTCACATCCACATATGAGAGAAAAATCTATTAGTAATTTATGTCATTTTAAATATAAAATAATGTTTTCCACTCCCCTTGGGATAAAACCATTGGAAAACACCATGGGTTTGTTTTTGGTTTTGATTACAATAATGTGTGGTGTCCAAAACCTTAATAATAATCAATTTCTTATCATTTCTGATATAAAACAACCATAGAACCGACATCCTCTACATTAAAAACATTTGAAACTCGTCCAAACTTTGAAATCCTCTGTATATAAACCTCATAAGGCTCCCCAAGCTCCCAATAAGCCTCTATCAAGCCCCTCTGAAGCCTTTGGGATCACACTTCCATGTTAGGGATTCAATCCTTCATTGTTTTTTCCCTATTTCTTTATATTTAAATACCTTCGTCTTTTCAATTAAAAATGTTATGGTATGATTTCTCACATCCCCTATACTTCCATCTATAAGTCTTAATTATAATAGATCACTTTATCTCCAATTAATGTGTCACGACCCGCCCTCGGGGTCCGTGCCGTGACTAACCCAAGCCCGCCTTCCATAGGCCAGGGGCTGGCGACTAGCACCAAGGCGTAAATCCCGATAAAAAGGGAAGGCATTGCCTTTGTACGGTAAACAAACACCACAGAGTAAGCAAGCGGAATGTAAACACTAAACTAAAGCAGAGTACAACTGAAAGTGCGGAAAAGTAAATGGGCCAGAAAACAAACCCAAAACTGAAAGTAAAGTACAACTCGAAAGGGAAAACAGCAACTGAAAAGTAAATGCCGCTACACCGAGCTGTCTACTGGAAATCCCACCTGAAGGGTGGGTACAGATAGCTCCTCTGCTCCACAGGTCCCACCGTCTGCTCCGTGCACATCCCGCCCAGTGGTCCACCTCCGGGTACCGTCCCGCTCTGCAAGCCTCAGCTAAGTTCAATGTTGTCCGTCGTCTGCAACCAACACAACGTAGTGCGGGCAAAGCCCGTGTAGGGGTGAGTATAAGCTACTCAGTAGGGACCCCGAGACCCCTGAAGGTCTCTCAAATCCACAAAGGATAAACCACGAAGAAAGGTATAATCACGAAGTAACAACCGACACTGCTTAGGTATATGCCCATACATATACCTAAGTCATCAATTCAAATACACTCCAACCTCCGAGCCCAAGTACAACTCAGTCCACACAGGAAAGTAAACGTATTCCACACAGGAAAGCAAAACGTAATCCACATAGGATTGCAAAACACAATCCACACAGGAAAGCAACAGGATTCAGCTCACACAGGTATACTTCTTCAAAGGACGATAAAGATGATCACTGATCCATCTAAGTCGTCAGACCCACGAAGGATCGATAGGTAACTAACTCCCGCAAATACCCACACAGGATCGGGCCCACACAGGACCTGTAGGCGCTGGTTCACACAGGACCGCTGAGCGCAAGGACCCACACAGGATCGGACCCACACAGGATCGGGCCCACACAGGACCTGTAGCACTGATCCACGTAGGATCGCTGAGTGCTGTAGTCGTCGTCGTCGAATCCACACAGGATCTCTGTACTGTCGTCGTCGCAGTCACAGTAGCAGTAGTAGCAGTAGCAGTCACAGTAACAGTCGCAGCCAGCACTAGGGTTCCTGCACACAGCAAGCTCGTTCGGAGAGTCCGCTCCACGAGCCGAGAGGCTGATACATCAACTTTCACGAAGACCAGAGTTGATGTATCCAAAATTTCCGTATCATCAACAGGAACTCAACGCAACAGACGGTGCGTCGATCGGACACCCGGTCTGAGAGTTATTGGCATTTTCGTCCCCGGGGCCCGGTTGGTTTTAAAGGCAAAACCAACCCGATCGTACTCCACTTGTGTCCAAACCTCGGGTGGAGTATGCCAAAAGATCCGCCTCACTAAGAGGAACACAACACGGCTGATGGCACGTCAATCGGACGTCCGTAGCTCTAGATATGAGTGTTTCCGCTCCGAAGGCCCGGTTGGTTTCGTGCACGAACCAACCCGGCCGAACTCAAAGTAATCCAAAACCTTGAGTGTGATATACCGAAACGACTGTCTCGATCCAAGGATCATGTTTCCGCAGACGGTTCGTCAACCGGAGGTCCGAGGCTCAAGTTATGGCCAAAAGACCGAAACTGGTTCGAAATGGGGGGGTCCGGGTCCGGGCCGACCTGGCCCGACCCCCCCCCTGGGTCGGCCCGGCCGGCCGGCCGGCCGGCGGTGCGGCGGCACGGCGGCGGCGCGGCGGCCGCGGCGGCCGCGGCGGCCCGGCGCCGCTCGGAGGCTGCACGCGGGGGCTAAGCCCCCGCTTCCTGGGAAGGGCGGCGGCGGCTACATGCCGCGCCCCCCCCCCCCCCCCTTTTTTTCTTAATTTTCTTTAGAATTTTACAAGAGCGCGGTTTCGGACGGCACCTGATTCCGAGGCCCGGAGTGCCCGGAATCAATTTCTGAAATTTGGCTCGGGTACGTTCAGTGAACGAACGAGCAGGATTTCCTAACTTTTGATCCGGTGCTCGGAATTGAAATCTGAGGGCACCGATGAACTCGCAACGCCGATATTCGCTTAAAGAGACCTTTTCGGAAGTTGCGTTTGTTGCGGGTTGAAAGTTAGTTTTTGGGAGATTTATAAAAAGTTGAATAAAAAAATGTGGATTCTTTTTATTTCACTTTTGTAGGTTAACTCCTCTCAAAAGGAGTTAGGGGTGGGACCCACACCCACTTAACCTCCCTTGAGAGGATTAAGTGTGGTGGGACCCACACGAACCTAAACCTCTCAACTTCCCCCTTAAACTCCACTCTCTCCCTCTTAATGTTTGTAAACTTAACATCTAATTAATTACACATGACATGTTAATTAATTAAGTGTTATGTTTTTGAATTTGATGTTTTGAATTCCTAGGATTGGTAAATAAAATAAGGAGGGACCTTATTTTATTTTGTTAGCCAACTTGTGTGGATTTCATTTTGAGAGCTTCTCCTCCATCTTCTTCATCTTGACGAAGAACGCTCATCTTGACGTAGAATGCTCATCTTGACGAAGAACGCTCAAGCTCCGACGAAGAACGCCGCTCCGCTCTTCTTCATCTTCCGTGTCAACGAGAGGGAACGCCTCTTCCTCCTCGGATTCCCTTCGTCGACATAAGAGGTTTCGCCAACGACGTATCACATCGGACGCATCTCTTCGTCAACGGAATTGGCGAACGACGACCGCGACGCCCGATCTCCGCGACGTCGACTTCCGCGGACGTTGGCAAATCCTCAAACTTATACCCAAGGTAGGGGTTTTTGTTTATTGTTTAATTATTCTATTCTTGCTCGTGGATCACATGACTAACATGAGGAATTTGAATATTCTATGTTGTGTTGTTATTTAACGTGAGGGGGGCCGGACCGCACGAACACGGCCGAACCCCCCCTCCATCGTTCTTGTTGAATTGCTTGCGGGTGGATGAATCAAGGTGGCGTGGTGCCGACGCACCACGCGGATATTCGCCCAATCCTTATTGTGCGACGCCATCGTGCCGCGCCATGGAAGAAACATCAAGAACGCGACGCCGTCACGCCGCGTTGAAGAAATCAAGATGCGGCGGAGGGGCGCGGTGCCGTCGCACCGCGCCGGATGACGAAAACCGCGGTTGGTTCCGGGCCGCGGCGGAAGAGAACACCGGCGGCCGGGCCGCCGGCGTCGGAAGCCGAAGGGGGGACCGGAATTTCCGGTCCCGTTGGAGAAAACCGGCCGGCCAGCTGGCCGGCCGGATGGCATTAAACCGGGGGAATTAATCCCCCGGCCATCACATAAACCCCCCCCCTCTTTATGAGGGGGGAGCATTTTCTTGAGGGGGGGGGGGAAGCCGGCCCCCCGGTTCCGCACAAACAGGCCCCCCACGTGGGGGGGCGTTTTAAAAAAAAGGGGGGGGCGCGGCATGTAGCCGCCGCCGTCCTTCCTAGGAAGCGGGGGCTTAGCCCCCGCGTGCTGCTGCCGAGCGGCGCCCGGCCGCCGCGGCCGCCGCGCCGCCGCGCCGCCAGGCCGCCGCGCCGCCGCCGGGCCGACCCAGGGGGGGGGGGTCGGCCCGGACCCGGACCCCCCCGTTTCGAACCAGTTTCGGTCTTTTGGCCATAACTTGAGCCTCGGACCTCCGGTTGACGAACCGTATGCGGCAACGCGATCCTTGGATCGAGACGGTCGTTTCGGTATATCGCACTCAAGGTTTCGGATTACTTTGAGTTCGGCCGGGTTGGTTCGTGCACGAAACCAACCGGGCCTTCGGAGTGGAAACGCTCATATCTAGAGCTACGGACGTTCGATTGACGTGCCGTCAGCCGTGTTGTATTACTCTTAGTGAGATGGATCTTTTGGAATAATCCGCCCGAGGTTTGGACGCAGGTGGAGTACAGTCGGGTTGTTTTTTCCTTTAAAACCAACCGGGCCTCGGGGACGAAAATGCCAATAACTCTCAGACCGGGCGTCCGATCGACGCACCGTCTGTCGCGTTGAGTTCCTGTTGACGATACGGAACTTTTGGATACATCAACTCTGGTCTTCGTGACAGTTGATGTATCAGCCTCTCGGCTCGTGGAGCGGACTCTCCGAACAAGCTTGCTGTGTGCAGGAACCCTAGTGCTGGCTGCGACTGTTACTGTGACTGCTACTGCTACTACTGCTACTATGACTGCGACAACGACAGTACAGAGATCCTGTGTGGATTCGACGACGACGACTACAACACTCAGCGATCCTACGTGGATCAGTGCTACAGGTCCTGTGTGGGCCCGATCCTGTGTGGGTCCGATCCTGTGTGGGTCCTTGCGCTCAGCGGTCCTGTGTGAACCAGCGCCTACAGGTCCTGTGTGGGCCCGATCCTGTGTGGGTCTTTGCGGGGGTTAGTTACCTATCGATCCTTCGTGGGTCCGACGACTTAGATGGATCAGTGATCATCTGTATCGTCCTTTGAAGAAGTATACCTGTGTGAGCTGAATCCTGTTGCTTTCCTGTGTGGATTGTGTTGTGCAATCGTGTGTGGATTACGTTTTGCTTTCCTGTGTGGAATACGTTTACTTTCCTGTGTGGACTGAGTTGTACTTGGGATCGGAGGATGGAGCGTATTTGAATTGATGACTTAGGTATATGTATGGGCATATACCTAAGCGGTGTCGGTTGTTACTTCGTGATTATACCTTTCTTCGTGGTTTATCCTTTGTGGATTTGAGAGACCTTCAGGGGTCTCTGGGTCCCTACTGAGTAGCTTATACTCACCCCTGCACGGGCTTGGCCCGCACTACGTTGTGTTGGTTGCAGACGATGGACAACGTTGACCTTAGCTGAGGCTTGCAGAGCGGGACGGTACCCGGAGGTGGACCACTGGGCGGGATGTGCACGGAGTAGACGGTGGGACCTGTGGAGCAGAGGAGCTATCTGTACCCACCTTTCAGGTGGGATTTCCAGTGGACAGCTCGGTGTAGCGGCATTTACTTTTCAGTTGCTGTTTTCCCTTTCGAGTTGTACTTTACTTTCAGTTTTGGGTTTGTTTTCTGGACCATTTACTTTTCCGCACTTTCAGTTGTACTCTGCTTTAGTTTAGTGTTTACTTTCCGCTTGCTTATTCTGTGGTGTTTGTTTACCTTACAAATGCAATGCCTTCCCTTTTTATCGGGATTTACGCCTTGGTGCTAGTCGCCAGCCCCTGGCCTATGGAAGGCGGGCTTGGGGTAGTCACGGCACGGACCCCGAGGGCGGGTCGTGACATAATGCCTCCCATGTACAACTATTACCATGTCGTAATTCCATAAATAATTTCTCTCTTCTCATTTAGATTCAAGAAATTATTTTGGATTAAGAATCTAAATTATTGTACATATTATTGGACATGTATCTGTATATTCCCCTTACTATCCATATCTTGTAAATATGTTGATACAAGCCTTCCTCTATCATAAACCATTTTATGTATTATTATGTTATGTCGTAATGCTGCCAAAATGGCACCAGGATTTTCCAAGACAATGTCATTGTGTAGTGAATACCCACCCATTTTTCTATCAAGGGTATTCACCTTTATTCATATTTACTTATTTATTATATTGAATCATGTAAGAATTCCACATTCCTTTATCATGGAAAAAATGATTATGAATCCATGTTATATGTTTTATGTGGCGCACTCATGCATGAAATGAAATGATTATGAAGGGTGCACCCTCATAGCGCTACAATGAATTCGGTAAAGATTAATATATTGATATGTCAAGTGAAATGATGGAATTATAATTCTAATTCAAGTGAAATGACGTTTTAGTCATCCTAATACATTTTCAATGAGGGTTTACTCATGCTCCATGTGCAATGAGCCTGGGATTATGCTAATATAATGTTAAATGTCCTTGGCACATTTCAATGTTATGATAATCATGTTATATAATGTATTTATGATCTTGTTTCTATTTTTATCCATTGATATTCCAATTTCCTAAAATGTACTATATTTTTCAGGTTAATCATTTTTTACTCCCTTATTGGGCTTTATATCTCGCCCTTTTATTATACATGTCCTTAGGTTATACCATGCAATGCTAAGTACGAAGGAATGTTTTGATGTAAATAATGATTTCAATAAAGATTTTGGGTTTTAGGTTCTTTGTTGGTATGTAATGTTTTTAATTTTCTAAGACACTAGACCACTCAATAACTGAAATAAAAATGTTTATCGAACTTAATTAAATATTAATTTATGTATTTAAGGGATAATATTTTTACCTTCAATTTTATCCAAGCAGAAAACTCTTTTCTATAAATTGTATCCCTCCTTATCAAATATAAATAATGATACATTATATTTATCATTACTCCATTTTAATTTTATGTAAATATAATATTATTTTAACTGATATATATGTAAAATATACATATTCAATTTACATACCTGATGTAGTCATCGAACAAATCATAGTTGAACAAAACTGTGTGATGTGGCCTCTCCTGCTCTTCAAGGATTAATGTCATCAATGTATATTATATAGGAATTCCTCATTCTTGATGAAGTAAAGGAACAATAATTTCAATTATCATATACTATTTATCTTTGTTTTTCATTGTTTTGTTCATTCTTGTAGTAAGTTCAGACAAATTCAAAGAGAAAAAATCAAAACATTCTTGAGCCAAGTAACCATTATAAAAGAACCGTAGAGATGATTCCAATTTCAGAAATAAAACATTAATTTGAACAAATTTATTTTAGTTGGATATATCCAAAAAAATGAAATACGTCATACAAGAATTATTTTAGTTGGAATATGGACATTTAGATGCATCATGAATGTGAAAATTTATGGGGGAATTACTTTCTCAAACTCAAAAAAAACTAATGGGGAATGTGACATCATTTTTTGAAAGAATGACTTGGACACCTTCTAAGAAAAGACATCTCTATAAAATGGCACAACCAAATAACAACAACCATTATATTATTTGATAAAAGATGATGGATAGTTATTTTAATGAACTCATGCAGAAGGACATGATAATCACCGGACATCAATGATTTTAGATTCAACACTCTTCTATTAACCCATTTAGATTTGTTGCTTGAAATTCCATCAGGAACATTAATAGTCTCTAGTACTTCCATTAATTTATTTTTTTATATAGGTGTCATTGCATAAAAATAACATGGAACTTTCCATTTATTTTCACGGATACGCACAAGATGAAATTCTGGTCTGATTCCCCAATCCATGAAGTCATGCCGAGACTGTAAATCATACTTTTTTATTTCACTTAACATTTAGATGAATTGAAAGAAACATTTGACATATATTTTTTTCAATGTGAATTACGTATTAGAAATGTCATAAAAAATTGGTTGACCAATAAAGATAATCAAATAAGATACTCCTCTTTTTTCAATTATAACAAGTTTTGTTGAAACATTCATTATCATTCTAGATTTAATTTGAAAAATCCTGAATGAAGAACTGAAATCATTCAAATGATTAATAAAATTAGTTCTAGACATACACTGAGGAGGTTCATCAGTTTCTATAGTATTGTAAAATCATCAATGATTATTTCTATATGGATGGTCCATTGGAAAGAATTTTCAATGTCCCATAAAACTGAAACTACAAAAATGAATTAGTCTTCTAGTTATTGTATTATTCATACAAATAGGACATGATAGTTTTCCTTTTGTGCTCCATCAAGACACCATTGCATAATCAGGTAAATCATTGATTGTCCACATAAGTGCAAGACGCGTATAAAATATTTATTTCAAACATGCATCGTATTTGCACACACCCACATCCCAAATAATTTTATAGTATTTTATTAATGGTTTCATCTGTACGTCTATATAATATCCAGAATCAGAAGTGCCGGATACGGGTATACTCATTAATGTGAATGGTTTTTTCATACAAAACCATGAGGGAAGGTTATAAATATGTATTAATATTGTCCTTGTTCTATGAGAAAGAAGAATCATCCCAAATGGATTAAAACCGTCACATGAAAGAAAAAGCTTCACATTAAAAATGTCAACAGAAAAATAAGAATATCGAGCATCAAATCTCTTCCATACAAATCCATTTTCTGGGTGAACCAACTCACCATTAGTCTTTTCTCTCTCGGTATCCTGCCATAAAATTCTTATTGATATTTAATCCGACATTAAAAGATTTTGGAGACTTAAGATCAATGGATTGTGGCACATTATATTTTGTGGAACAGGATATGGTGTTCCATTAGATTTTTGCTTCCAGAAGAATTTGATACATTTTATACAATAATTTCATTCAGATGTTTACTACCATAATAAATTGAAATCATTCGAGAAAGGAGGAATTTCTATTCATGGGAATCAAATTTCCTCAACAAACATCCATACCATATAGTGGATTGAGGTAATTTCTACATCATCTAGAAGTATTTACATCAAGATGGTAAGATTTTAATGGAAAAAATTATTAGAAATCCCATACATAGTTTTCCAATAAAACAATCTGATTAAAAATTATAACTTTTTCATTTTAACACATTGTCGATATATTAATGTCTTTGAAGCTTCATAAAATTTTTTCGCCCTAACAACATCATCATTTTAATTAGACACATCATGTGTGCTCATATGGATATATTATTTGGTTGGAATCATTTCTCATTAATGAAGATGAATAAACAGAAACTGGTCATACAAAAAAATTCTTCAATCTAGTCCCCTCATTGGTATCACCAGCAATTTGAGAATTAATTTTATCCCCATTATGATACCACACATAGAATATTTCATGAAAATCATATTTGGTTATGTGGTAGATGACTTCATTATGGCCAAACCATGGTATCTCAACACAATTGTAACATGGCTATTGTATGTGACCACGATATGACACATTTTAAAATGAAAAATCTAAAAATATTTCCATATTTTTTGGAAAATCCCATGATATGTGTTCAGTTTCACACATCCAACATCTATTGATTCTATAAAAAAATTTAAGTCATTTCGTCAAAATAAATTTCAGGAGATTGATGTTTCATAGAAAATATATTTATTTAAATGAGAATAGTTCACTTTATATGAAACCATATCTGAGACACTAATATATATGAGAATCGTAATATAAATTAAAATAAAATACAATATTTAAAACAAAATACTATAAATTAATATAAATCCAGGATATTGACCTCAATTATAAATATAATACCATGAAATATGTGCATATTGAGAGAACATATATTATCTTTGGATGAATTATGAGAGTCCTATACAGCTTGTGTCAAAGAGAAGGATATATTTCATACCCTTAGATCTTTGAAGGAGAAGAATCCCATTATTCTCATGTATTCAATGAACTAAGTAATAACATGATCACAAGAGATCTGGAATGTGTTTTGGAACCAAAAAAAATGTTCATGGAATGTATTGAATATCTTTGCAAAACAATACATTAGTGTACATGATCAGGTACACAGATAGAGGAGAATTATTCCGGCGTTGAGTAAATTTTAGATCAATGAAATTTTATATTTTAGTTTGTTATTTGAGTGATATTCAAAGTATATATTATTATTAAATGGGAAATATAATCATCAAATTATGGTAAAAAGTTCCCCATGGATTTAAATATCATTATTATACATGTGTATCATGATCCAAGAAATATCAATTTTAACTAAGAGGAGTTTGATGTCATAAGATGAAGGTCCCATGGGGAAAATAAGCATGATTCCATGTACATGGAGATTTCGAATGATGAGATTAAAATTTATTTTCCAAATGGGATAATGTATCCCAATATTACATATACATAAAGGAACGAGATTCTAGATAATGCAGTTAACTATTACTAGGATGGTACCTTATTAATAAAACAATGTAATGATATACTAACACAGTCGTGAGTGCCAAAATTTGAGGTGAAATGTGTATTGGAAATTTTTCATTTTTCACATACCAAAGACACCATGGACTTAATAGAACATTGTTCATGTTATTAAAGATTGGATTCATATCATCAAATATGAAAAATGTGTAAAGAGAGTTTTTTATAAATGTTATTGATGATAAAAATGGAAAAAAAATTAAAATCTAAGAGAGTTCATAAAACCCAAATCCTAAAGGCAAAGTATTCGTTGAGTGGTGGTGTCTAGGGGTAGGGGGTCCAAGGAGTTGTGGGTGTCTAAGGGGTGGGGGCTATTCAGTGGGGTTTTCCAAGGGTGGGGGCATGTCCAAGTGGTGGGGGTGTCCTGGGGGTGGGGGTCTGTAGCTATGGGGTGGTGTCCAAGGGGGCTGTCCAAAGGGGTGGGGGTTTTCCATGGGGGTGGGGTTTCTAATGTGGTTGTCCAGGTGGTTTGGGGGGTTGTCCAAGGGGGTGGGGGTGTTCTATGGGGCTTTTCAAGGGGGTGGGGTGTCTAGGGGTGGGGGCTATCTAAGGGGGCGGGGGTGTTTAAGGGTGTGGGTTCATTTCCAAGGGGGCTATCTAAGGGGGCGGGGTGTCTAGTGTATGGGGAGCCCATAGGGTGGTGGTGTTCAGGGGGTGGGGTGTCTTTGAGGTATTCCAAGGGGGTGGGGGTTTCCAGGGTGTTCTAGGGGTGGGTTGGTGTCCAGGGGGGTTTTCCAAGGGGTTGGAGTTGTCCATGGTGGTGGGGGTATTGGGGGAGGGGTTGTCCACTAGGGTGGGGGTGTTCAGGGGGTGGAGGTTTCCATGGCGGTGTTAGGTGGCGGGGTGTCTAGTGGGTGGGGGTTTCCAAGGGTATGGGATTCTAGGGGTGTGGGTGTCCAAGGGGGGTGGGGGTCCAAGGAAGAGGGGGTGTCGAGGGGGTGGGGTTGTCTAGGGGAATGAGGGGTGTCCAGTGGGTTGGAGTGTCAAGGGGGTGTCCAGGTGGTGGGGTGGTGTCCAAGGTGGTTGCCTAGGGGGGTGGGGGAGGTCCAAGAGGGTGGGGTTTCCAGAGGTCTGGTGTCTTGGGGGTGGGATGGTGTATAAGAAGCAATACAAGGGGTTTGGGTTGTTTAATGGGGTGGGGGTGTCCAGGGGTCGGGGTTGTCCAAGGGGGTTGTCAAGGGGGTAGGTGTGGGGGTCCTGGGGTGGGGGTGTTCAGGGGTGGGGGTGTCTAGTGGGTGGGGTGGTGTCCAGGGTACTATCTAAGGGGGTGGGGTGTCTAGGGGAATAGGGTGTCTAATGGGTGGAGGTGTACATGGGGTGGGGTGTTATGGGGGCTTGGGTGCTGTGCAAGGGGTGGGGGTGTCTAGGGGGTAGTGGTGGTGTCTAAGAGGTTGTCAAGGGCTGGGATTTTTTCAATGGATTACATTGTCCAGGTGGGGTTGGGGTGTCTAGGGGTGGGGTGGTGTCCAGGGAGGTTTTCTGGGGGAGGGGGTGTCTAGGGGTGGGGTGTCCAGGGCAGTGGGTCGGGGTGTCCAAGGGGTGTGGTGGTGTCCAGAGGTTTCCCAAGGTGGTGGGGGTGTCTAGGGGGTTGTGGTGTCTAGTGGGTGAGGGTATGTTCATGGGGGTGGTGGTGTCCAGGGGGTGGGGTTGTCCAGGGGAGTGGGTGTCCAGGGGGTGGGGTGTTTCCATGGGTGGGGGTGTCTAGTGGGGTGGTGGGTTATTCAAGGTGGTGTGTGTGTCCATGGGGTCGGGGAATTCCATTTGGCGTGGGGGATTCCATGGGTGGGGGTGTCTAAGGTGTGGGGTGAATCCCATCGGGTTTCTATGAGGGGTGAGGGTGTCCGTAGGGGTGGGTCAGGTTTCCCTGGGGTGGGGGGGTCTACCGGGTGGGGGTGTGTTGGGGGTGGGGGTCTTTCCAATGGGGGTGCCTAGGGGGGTGTCTAGAGTGGTTGTGGGGGGGATGTCCAGGGGTGGGAGTGTCCAGTGGGGTGGGGGTGTCTATGGTGGTGTGGTTGTGGGTGTTTAGGGTAGGAAATACCCATATAATACCATGAAATTTACTTATACCCAATCCATCCAACATCACAATTCCAATCAATCACCCAATCAACAACCAATTCATATTCAATATCACTACCCTTCCCATTATTCCAAGAACAAACCTATTAATAAAAACCCTATATCCAATGTTTAACTAAACTAAATTCTATATAAAATACCACATCACCCCACGGAAAAATTGGAAAACCACCTAGACCACTACCCCAACCATCCACATTCCCTTCACATGGACCATCCTAATATCGATTACCCACCTCCAGACCATATGACTAAACAAAACCTTTACCATGATTGTATAGGGATACATCTCACCAACACCTCCATTAGTTCAAATGGTTCACTAAATATATACAGAAGGAGTGGATATAAAGACTTCAAACACTTGTTATTCACACAATCTTGACACTTGAAGTGTAGAAAAAATGCAAAAAAAAACATACCAATGTGTTGGGTATAACATGCCATATACCACACAGACCACTGGTTTATGTGATCTCAAAATTGAAAAAAAAAATATAGATGTATAACATTAGAAAATAAATATTTGATGTGGTGGAACTAAAAAATTGCTTGATTGAAGATGGATCTATCAGCTGGGGGGAGTTTTCACATCCTATTGTAAAGAGAGAGCTTCAGGAGAGGTTCAGTTTAGGGCTACAATCATATGGAAGAGGGTATTGGATCTACTTTTATTTGGCGAAATATATTCCCAATAGTTTTAAAACCCATTTTTATACATTAGAAAAACTAATTTTCTCCCAATTTTTTGAGTAAATATTTCAGAAATATTGATTCTAAAAATAGTACACCAAGAGTTAAACAAACTGTTTGGAAATGATGATATTAAAATAGTATACCAATTGGTTGTTAAAACTTTTGGAAATAAAGTTTTAGGAAAGACTCCATTACCACTAGTGGGATTTTATTGAGCCATATCACTGATAATATATCAATTCATTGATAAAAGGATTACATGCACCAGGTTTTATACAAGAAATAAGATTAGAAAAAATGATATATTTGTCCAGAATCCTCTCTGGAATGGGAACACAAAATAAGTCAATTAGGTCAGGATGCAAAAATAAATTATTATTCTTCTCAATATAAGATTATATTAATTGACAACAAGAAATGAAATCACATCCATAATCAGTTTTATTAAAATTTATATTGATGTAAGCTTGTGAGTTAAAATTTCCAATAGTATATTTTATATTTATGTGCATGATATTTCAAATTTCCCAACATATTATAAAAATTATTCAATGAAATTATGTATTATATATTAGAGGGTATATGAAAAATAAATAATGTATTTATGGGTAAAAAAAATTAATTTCAGTTAATGAAACAATTCATGTAAAATTATTTTTTCTCCCATGAAATAAAAAATAAATATTTAAAAATTAAAAAAATTAAAATAGAACCCTCTTTCCAATAACTCTTCTAAACACATTTCTCATGTTATAGCTGATATATGTTTATAATGAGAAATTTTTTAATAAAATTTACAATTTAGGTTTCATGAAATCAATGCATTTTTTAATGGGATTTGGTGCCGTAATTTCTTCTCACACAACATATTTATTACTTCCATGGTCTTGTGAAATAAAAATAAATTGTGAAAGTACATTTGATTTAAAATTTAAAAATATTTTTTTAAAATAGATAAACATAACAACCATTGGGTGAGATATTAATATAAACTATATATATATATATATAATTCCATGATATTAATTAAGAAATATAGGTTTCCTCCTAGTAGATTCTATTTTTATGGTCATTCAGCATGATCCTTACATTTTTATCTAATTAAAACATGATATAAATAAAACCATCTTGGATTTACACACATATGTATATGTTTTAGATCTAGTGTCAATTGTTTCCTCAAATATTGATTCTTATTTAATTAAATGTTATGTTGGATTTACATTGAAGACAAATTCAATAGAAATATATAGAAATTGATATATAACCATATTTTTTAATTCACTTTCTCACCCACTTATTCTTTATTTTCATTTGGTGGTTCACATTTTAGAATGAAATCTTATGTTAGATCCTCCATTATCTCCTATAATTATTGAATTTTTTATATAGAGACCCTTTCTTATTTAATATATATAAATCCCTTATGGTTGATTCATTTCATATCAATATCCTCATCAATCACTTTTTATTGCACCTTTGATTCAACAGTTTCTAACACTTCAGCCAATTATTCCACCTTCTCTTAAACCATCCATTTGATAGATTCTCTCATATTTATTTCATCTTATTATGGAAGTTTCAAATGATATTTTCACTATTATTATTTGTCTAATTAAATGTGTTGAAGGAATATCTTGTGTTTTGATTCTTATTCATCATAATATTGTATTTCATCAATTTTAGAATTATAATTTTCTCCAAGAATTCTACCTTGATATTATAATCCTTCTTTTCAATTTTTTATGAAGAAATTAAATTAATCCACCACATCTTCCTCATATTTACCATTAATCTATTCTATCCCAACATTAGAAATTTGAATAAAATTAATCAATATTAAATTGAAATTTTAAATAGTTTGTGAAAGGTTACATTTTAATTCACATTGTTTTTTGAGTTCTGCCACATTTTCATTCATTTCCTAATCAAATACATGAGTGTTCTGTGTGAGTAATATGGGTTTCCTTTATAATTAGTTATATTCTTATAGATTTGGAATATATGGGTCTTCATAATAATATTTCACATCTTATTAGTCTCCTTAGTAAATTATTTAATTGAGATCTCCCGTGTAGACCTGGTAGTAGGTGACATTCCATAGTGACCACCCATTGCAAATTAGAACATCCCATATTGTATTGTCTCCTAAATATTCAATGTAATCTTCAGGTGGGGTAGAATGATAATGATATATAAAATTTTCCATCTCACATAATACCATATACCACTAATTACATAAGAATATAAAAGAAAGATTATACAAAAAAATTAAACTAATATCATTATGCATAAATGTTAAAGGAAATATTTTGAAAAAAACTATTTTCAAGTAATTTTCAATGCCCCACTACTCCCAAAAATTTGTTAAAATTTTAATTAATTCATAGGATATCATTTAATTGTCTATAGTAATGAAATTATAAATTCACATTACCCCAAAACACACTTTCTATAAAGGCACTCCATAGAGGATGTATGGGGTAGATCCCACCAAAAGCTGGGAAAATAATAAAAAATATAATTAAATTGTTGGTTACCCTCAATTACATTTGATTTTATTAATCTAAATTAATGAATTAAATTAAAAAAAATAATGTGTATATTTATGGATATGAATCGTATAAGAGAGAAGGAACTGGTTTACATGGGAATTTTTGCTAATAAGAAATCGTAAAGGAACTTGAAAAGGAATATTAATTATTTGTAGTGTAATAATTAATATTTAATATATATAAGATATGGTGAAACCCTATAAATATTCCATAAAGTCTCAAATCGTTGTTTTTTAATTTTTTAAAATAAAAATTGTATATTAATATAAAATTGAATTTTCAAAAGTGTAATCACATTCAATTGTCATTAATTAACTATCTTAATAATGTTTTATATTTAATCTATTATGAACAATTGTTTCCTGGTTTAATAATACATATTATAAATTTATATCACAACACAACACTAATTGAATAAAATAATCAGGAAAATGAATAATGGGAATAAACAATTCGGTGTGTTCTAATTTGACCAATTCTATCCTACACTATTTTTTTATCTATTCATCTTCAATTGATCAAGGATGATTAAAAACCTAATACACATAGTGGAGTGATTATATAAGAATAAATGAGCATGAAATAAAGAAAAATATAATACTGTAATTAAAACAAAAAAATGCCCATGTCATAATTATTCTAACAAAGAAGCAATGATAAAAATAATAATCATATAAAAAATGAATGACCTTCAAGCCCAAACCCATAAATAGTTCCACGGTTTTCAAATCACTATGAATATAAAGAATGATGTAGGAGCCACATGAAAATATATTTAATGGGATAAATTATTCTTATGATTGAGCTAATCCTTCATTAAGTGCATCAATAATGAGCCTTCAATCATTAATAGTGGTGTTCCAGTGTTTAATGGTCATTATGCCATTATTGGATGTTTCTCATTGAAAGATACATAAAATATAATAAAATCTTGACTATTAACATAATTTAAGACAATGAAAAATGGTTTTACAGTATAAGATTACTGAGGTATCACAATGAGATGACCTACGGTTTGAAATTTCATAGGTAAGTAATATTAGGGTTACGTCACACCATAATATATACATGTGATTCCATGACTCATTTGTTTCATCGTTGGGGGTGGTTTTATATTTTATGGATTTATGTTTGACATTAAAATCTAAAATTTATATGTAAATAATTATAATTGATGACATAAATTGGTTATCTCCAAATAAATTAATCATGTTTTCTCCTACTTCTACAGTTCCTATCCCTCAGAACATCCTACGTTCATTCTACATTTCGGGAAAACTTTTTTTAATGAAAATCACAATACGTTTGGATTTTATCCAAATTTTCATTCAGAAGAAATTTCTATTTTTTCACAATTCCACTTTTCATCATGAAGATGAGTGAATTTTTATTCTCATAATGAATAAATTAATTCCATATTACTCTAAATGATTATCTTCCATATAAATACAAATATAATTAAATTTAAGCATTGATCACATATTTAGTGAATCAATATTCAATTAATTCACAAATGAATACCCATAAAAAATATATATATTAGTTATATTAGGGTTTATAAAACTACTATTCATTAAGATTTTGTGGTTCCATAATGATTAAAAAATGATAATTGAAGGGAAAAAATTATGGGATAAAATAATTATAAAAAGTTGTATAAGATATATAATTTAATTCAATTTACATTTAAAATCCTATGATAAATATGATAATAATTTTATGGTGAAAAAAAATTAGTTAACTTGGAAGAGAAAATTTAGTTTTCCAAAATTTCTATGGAATATAATAGATGATTAAATGAAATATTTTCTCTTTTTTCATTATAGAATAAAATATACATAACAGCACTGACCTACCAACTTCTTTCTAATTATTAGAACATTAATAAAAAAATTATGATATCTGTGGTTTAATTTCATATGGGAGATTGGAAAATTTTAATTACTTATAGATATAGTTAATGTATATTATAATAGGAATAAATATGAATTTATGTTCTAGAGTGATGAGTGTGGTGTAATACTGTTAACGAAAATAATTATAGTCAGGAAAATTAATTAGGGGTTTAATAATGTTAGTGGAAAATAAAAAAGTATATAAAATAGAAATTTCAGATGAAGCATGAATTAAAAAAATCGATGAATTTTGTGCAGTTGAAATATTTTGTTCATACATTATATTTAAACAATATTTATTTGAATATTTTTATAGTGACTGAAGAATAACATACATGGATATTATATCATTTTAGATGAAAAATTGGATCATTTAAAAATTAAATTCTATAGGACCATAATAGTTTACTATCTTCAGAAATATGTAAACATATTATTCTCTCTCATTTAATGATCATTAATTTTTCCCATAAATATCTCCCAGGTTTTACTCCTATATAAAACATTTCTTTCTGACCTGGGGAAAATAAATATTGGAAATGGGAAATAAGATAATCAATATGTGTAAATAAAGGTGATACATATGATTTAAATGGGAATAAGGGTAAGATAAAATAGGAATAACCCTTGAAGATCATACCATATATATCAAAGATCATATATATGAGTTGTGGCATAGAGGATGGTTGTTCATAAGACATGAATCATAATAGCGATAAATCATCACCCATCAATCATGAACCATGATCTCATTTCATATAATAATAGAACCATTATAAATTCTAAAAATCACTTAAAACATAAAGGATTACTAAAAATACCATCAATAATGTGGAGAAGGAAACACCTGTTTCCAAAGGTGGACCAGGACACCAATTTCTCATAATGGATAAGGATAAACATGGTTCCCATTGTGTATCAGGACACACTTATTTCCCATTCTGGAACACGAAACACCTATTTATCCTTGTGGAACAATAACATAGACTTTCTTCATTTTTTATCTCATGATATTTAAATCATTACCCAATTAATATGAGGGGTATATTGGTCCCAACCATCACATTATAAAAACGTACATATTTGTGGAATAAGATCATAAATTGTAAACATGCCATAACCCCTGAAATTATATGTGTACCATAAATATGTCATCATATAATGACATGTGTAATATAAATAGGTTTGATAATAATTTCATTAATTAAAAAATATTAAAAATATATAGGTCTTAGATGAGAAATGGGTGGCATAAATATCATACCATGAAAACCTAAACTATTCAGAGAAAGAATATCAATGGTATTCATTGACTATATCCATATTAAGAAATTTTTAACACCTAAGGATGTAATATTAGAAGGAAAATTATATTGAAATATAGTTTAACAGAATTTATTGACTAAAATCTCCTTTCTAAGTTGAAAATTCATTTTAAAACATAAATCACTTTGAAGAATATTTTCTGGTGAAAATAACATTAAAACATAAAAATTATTCTTTGAAAAAAAATTCAAAAATATTTAAAACATAAAAAAATTACATTCCTTTTGTTAAAAAATGTGATTAAAGGATCATTTAAAAACATTTTTAATATATTCAAAAAACATTTGTATTTGAATAAACCATATTTAATTCCAAAGTGAGAAATAAGGTAGGATTTTTTAAAACACATTTTTAATTATCATAAGTAACAAATAATATAAAAATAATAACATTGAATGATTAAATTTTTTAAAAAAATAGGAGTATACAATCCAAATTCACTCTTCAGTTGTGGATCAAAATAGTTCTTCAATGGAATCCAAGTCATCAACAGTCCTGATAAATGATGATATTGTAAACATAAAATTTTACCACTTTGGTTAAATTGAATAATTATCAACATGAGATAACATAATTAAATGAAACTTGAAATATCATTAATCAAAAGAGAATGAAGATATAAAATCTCATATAATATGACGTACACCTAGTAAAATAATATAGGTTCATAACATTACATGTGTCCCAAAGTAGGCCAATTGAGACAAAATTACATTTCTGATTTGGTAACTTTGTAACCAAAAATTGTAATAAAGATATATAATGAAATGTATATGTATATACCAATAAATTTAATTTAAATAATCATAGAATAAATTATTGGTATATATATTCACCAAAATATATAAACCGGTGCTAAATATGACATTTTTCTCGTAGAAATTTATGTGAGCCTACAAATCCCCTTACTACTTGGGTAGCGTTTGAATCATGAGATATGTAAAATAACAACCTCATTAGAAAAAATTACTATAATTAAATACACAAAAATCATGATATAAATTTTAATATATTGATATATTAACTACACAATAAAAATAAGTGGTTAATATAGCATATATGTCATAGAAATAAATGTGAGACATGAAAACCTAGAACCTAAGTCATGATTGTTTTTGAAATCATTGAAACCTATTTTACAATAAATATAATTTAATTAAACATTTAAAAATTAAGTATATTATTATATATAATTCTATATATTAATATATTATGAATTTATATTACCTGTTTATTAATAATTTCTTGTTAATGATATGTTTTAGGGAACAACCTTTTTTTCATGAGTTTTGATTTGATATATTTTTTGAAGAATAAATTAAATAGTGATTTAAAAACATTATGAAATATGTCCATGATTTAAATATCATATATATTAAATACATATGTATATATAATAATTTAAAAAATATATAAATATGAATTGGAATACAACATTTATGGATAAAGTAGGCCTTACATATGAATGAATGTAGTTTTGGTTTTGTTATTATATTAAAAGAAAAAATGAAATATATATATATATATGTATATATTATAAATATATTAAAAATTTATATTTGATATAATTTAAATAAAAGTTTTCTTAATAAATTCCATGTAATGTGTGGATGAATAACATTTCTTTTATAGGGCATAGTCCACACATCCACAAATAATGTTATCGTATTCACACAAAATGATTGAATGATGGTATGAGTTATAATATATTTTCATAAAGATAATTAAATAAATAATATCATATATATCACATAAAATTGTAATTTTTTCAATATTACAAACCTTGATATGTGGTAATGGAAGATTGAATGATATCAGTTTGTGAGGCAGTTGTTCTTCATATACACAGGTGATGGTTATCTATCCCATTTGATTGAAGTGAGTGTAATTATAGGTAGAACCGTAAATATAAAAAAAATGTAAGTATAGTTGGGAAAAAAAATTTATTATACAATCACATAATAAGAATAATTGACTGGGTGCATAAATAATTAAAAACGTTTTTATTAAAGGATGTTAAGTCTTGTTTGGGAAACTCTAGTTTGTTTTCATCAAAGAGATTACTTCAATGGATTTCTACCCAATGTAAAGATAGTAAGATTAATGGAGTTAATTTATTAGCATATTTGGGTCGGTTTTGGATAATATAAAGGGATTCTGTTGTCTGAATAAGTGAGGGTGTAATGACCAAAACATTAATTAATGAAAATTCCTTTTGATCTAATTAAAGGTATTATTATTTAAAATGGATATATAAAACATATGAACTTCCGTAGTTTTATGAAGTTGGATTTTAAAATACCATTAAGAATTTGGTATGTTTCATATATAGCCATTGAACAATGATAACATTATAAGTATAAATACAGGGCTTTAACAAATCAAATTTACTAGGACCAAGGAAGTTATGGCCTCATCTAGTAGAATTACTCTGTACAAAGCCCATTTGTCAGAGCTCGGAATGGAGGTGGCATCATTGGGATTCGCTCATGACCATTCCCACGCCGAGATTTAAAATGTTAAGCTCGAATGGATCCTCCTGCTGGTCTAGTTGAAGTTGATATAGATTACCACCTGAGCAGTGTTATCTGAGTCATCCTAAGAGTCTGTCACCATTGCAGACCTTACCCTAAAGTATTATGAAAGTTTTATAAAGGGTTATGTTACAATACCCAAGAAATCTGATTATTTTAATTGTTTTTTGTATAGAATAAAGAATATACGTTCATTTTATTATTCTTACTTTGTAAATAGTTTTAAAAACACAAATAGTATTTGTGGTTAATATTCAATTAAGAAATATATATTGATGAATTAGTGGATTTTTAAATGAAGTAATATTTTAATAAATTATTATTAATTAATTATTTTTTATTAAATATAATTGATCATATAATTTTTATGAATACAATTGGGAATTTTTTTATTTAAGTTTCAAAGCTGTTTCTATCAAAACACATTAATTTTTGATAAATGCTGATTTCTATTTTAAAAGTAAAACATAAAATAATTAATAAATTATTTAGATAAAAATAATATTATTTTTTGGAATCAGGATGCCAAATTTATCCAATAGATAATTTTTCATATTATACTTGAGAGAGTCATCTTTTTGGGTAAAAATTAAATATTGTTTAATTATAAAATGTGGTTTATGAAATAATAAAGTCTAAATAGTGGTATAATAATATACTATAAATTTTATGTTCGGCCAATATATGTTTAAACATTAAAATAATTTGATTTTTGTTTTGTTTTAATTATTTTACAAAGCATTATTTGACCCTCTATGACTTATAAAGCATTTTAACATTTTAAATTGATTTCATTGAGAGTGTGACTCACCTCCATATAAGAAAGAATAATATTTTAAGAATTTAAGATATTTTCAATATAAAATAATATTTTACTCTCCCCTTTGGATTAAACCATGGGAAAAACATGGGTTGTTTTGTGGTTTTGATTACATTAATGTGTGGTGTCTGAAACCTTAATAATAATGTATTTCTTCTCCTTTAATATATAAAACCTCCAACGGACCAACTTCCTCTTCATTCAAAATATTTGGAGCTTGACCAACTTTTGACCTCTTCTCTATAGAATCCTTAAATGGCTCCCCAATCTCCCAATAATCCTCTATCAATCCCCTCTAATGCCTTTAAGATCACACTTCCATGTAAGGAATTTCTTCTTTTATCATTTTTACCATGTTTCTTTATATTTCTATACCTTCGTCTTTCAGATTAAAAATGTTATGGTATGATTTTTCACCTCTCCCATACTTCCATTCATTTGTTTTAATTATAATAGATCACTTTATATACAATTAATTCCTCCCATGTACAATTGTTACCATGTTAAAATTATGTAAGGAATGTCTCTCTTCTCATTTACATTCAAGAAATTATTTTGGATTACGTATATAAATTTGTGTACATATGTTGAGACAAGTATATGTATAACCCCATTACTGTCCATATCATGTAAATATGTTGATACTACCATTCCCCTCTCATCAACCATTTTATGTATTCTTATGCCATGTTGTAATGCTGCCAAAATTGCACCGTGATTTTCCAAGAAAATTTCATTGTGTAGTGAATACCATGGCCATTTTTCTATCAAGGGTATTCAACTTTATTCACATTTACTTATTTATTATATAGTATCATTTATTAATTTCATATTCCTTTATCATTGAAAAAATTATTATGAATCCATGTTATATTATTTATGTGGCTCACTCATGCATGAAATGAAATGATTATGAAGGGTGCACCCTGATAGTGATCCAATGCATTCGGTAAAGATTAATATAACGATACGTAAAGTGAAATGATGGTTTTCACATTCTAATTCAAGTGAAATGAGGTTTTACTCATCCTAATTCATGTTCAATGAGGGATTAATCATGATCCATGTGCAATGAGCCTTGGATTATGATAATAAGATGTTAGATGTCGTTGCCACATTTCAATGTTATGATAATCATTATATATAATGTATGTATGATCTTGTTTCTCTTGTGATCCATTGATATGCCTATTTCATAACATATACTATATTTTTCAGGTAAAAACTTATTTACTCTCTTATTTGGCTTTATATCTCCCCCTTTTTTTATGCATGTCCTTAGGTTATACCATGCAGTGATATGTACGAAGGAATGTTTTCATGTAAATAATGTTTTCAATAAAGATTTTGGGTTTTAGGTTCTTTCTATTTATGTAATGTTTATAACTTTATAATAGACTAGACCACTCAATCATCAGAGTGTTTTTTAAGTGAAATTATATGTAATAAATCATATTTCAGTGTATAATAAATAGTATGGTTGTTATAGTTGGTATCAGAGGATATGATTAGTTATTTTGGGATATAGATTAGAAAACCCCAGTGAAAGTATTAGGGATAAGGATATGTACAATTAAAAAATACCTATATTTTCCTGATTATTGAGTAATTGGTTTATCGAGGAAATAAATCTCTGTCTGGATACGAGCAGGTAGTGGTGGCTCTAGAATAGATGTATCAAGTGGTAAAACCCAAAATCACTGCATTGAGCTATACTCGAATGGGAACTGGTGCACGAAAATGGTACTTGTCGCACTCTTAGTTACTACACTCCCAGAAGATAGGCTTTGGTAAATTCAAATTCTTAGTACGGGCCATTATTAATGGAATTAATAATACGACCATAAGAATATATATTGGGAAGTGTTTCATGGATAGAATACATAAGTTAAGGATATAAATTTAATTTATAAGTTATGATTTTTTGTCGATGGATTCCCCATTATGTGTTACCCCTAAATTTACATATATTTCAGGAAATAGCTGGTAATAGGAAGACTCAGTCTAACAACAGATGTGAAGATCAATGTGACAACTATGAAAATGAGATGTGAAATTAAATGGGAGTGTGAATCATTAAATTTGTCATGATTCCCTCTCAATCGACTAATTTTTTTAATAAAAAAATGTGACAAGAGGAATGTTCAACGCCCCCCCCCCCCCCAAGAATGAACAAGATGAAATTGATTACTACATGAGACAAAGATCTACTACATTTAATGGTTCATCTGATCCCTCAATCACCGAACAATATATCAATACCATTAAAAATATCTTCCTCATCATTCAGTGTTCCAAACAAGGTATGTTTCTTCTGGTTTCTTATCATATGGAGGGTGAAGAAGATTAATGGTGGACATACATAAAAAATATGAAGCCTGAGAAGAAGATCGTGAAATTGGAATGGAAGGATTTATTTAATATGTTATTTGATATATATTTTCCATGAACTCTTCGACATAAGATAAAATGGGACATCATTTCCCTCATGAAAAAAAGATGACGAATCCATTGGACCGTATGAGGAAAACATAACCAAGATTGCATGATATGCCTCTGGATTTATCCTTACCCCTCGAATGCAAGGTTGAATGCTTCTTTTATGGGACAAAACCTATCTTACGGAATGCCCCAGTGATCCGCGACTTAAAGATATATGATGAAATTTTATGATTTTCCCTCAAATACAAAATGGTTATTGGTGAATCTCAGGGGTATCCTGGTGATAATAATAGTAAAGTGTAATTAAATTTTTGGTGCTCTGATAGTTAAATACAACGGTGTAATGAAATTATATCACCCCACATGGCAAAGTTACGAAAAGAATCACCTATAAATTTCCTGATGGGGATGACAAAATGCATTAGGTGTGAAAGAAACGAGCACCTGGCTATTAACTACTAATGAGAAAAACCTGTTGTTGCAACATATGATAGGAACTCTCCATTTGACCCTTAACACATTGTTCATTACATCACCTGCAAATAACCATGGAACATTGCAAACCAGATCCCTAATACAAGGGTTTTTTAAGGAATCCAGCAACCTCCAAGGCAGCAAGGGTGATAATTTTCAAACACCACCGCTGAACCTTACCTCAACAACGATGTGGTGATTGGTACCCTAGTTATTTATTCATGAATAGAGAATATACTTTTTTATTTTGGTTCTATGAATTCTTTTATATCCTGAATTTTTAGTAGAACAATCCCAACACCACTATAAATCATGTAAGTAAAGATATCCATAAAAATGGCAAATGGGGAAATCATTGAATGCGAGTAATATAACTTCACCCATGTCACAATTTCTGGTTTTAACATCTTGGTGAACCCTATAATACTCCCTTAGGTGAAATTTGATAGAATTATTGGCTTGTATTGGATTTCCCTTTATATATCCTACATAAATTTCCATTAGAAAGAAATCACTCTCTATATGGTGAATCGTCCCCCGATTCGGCACAAGTGTAAGGAAGAGAATGAAACTTCCTTAGCACCATCATCTCAATCATTGAAATTACTGCACTATGAGCACACATATCTTTCTCGTATTATTTAGTTGAAGGAAGAAACCATCCCTAACGGCATGACTATAGTGAGGTAATTCGATGAAGTGTTTCTTGGGGAATTGCATGTTCTTCCTCCTAAAAGATATGTTGAATTGTCAATTGATCTTATAGCTAGGTCGTTTATAATATCTAAGAATCAATATAGAATGGATGTTGTGGAGCATGAGGATATAAAGAAACAACTACAATAGAATCTAGATAACGGTTTTATATGCCCAAGTACTTCACAATGGGGTGCACCATTCCTCCTCGTCAAGAAGACGGCTATGTCAATACACCTTTGCATTGATTATCATGAGTTCAATAAAATCATGATAAAGAACATTTATCTTCTACCCTAAATTTTTGACATGTTCAATCAGTTATGTGGACCACAATACATCACCACATTGGATTTTAAATTGGTATTTTACCATGTAATGGTGGAGAAGGAGGATATCCCCAAGACATATTTTCGTATAGGGTACAAGCACTATAAATTAATATTAATTCCTTTTGGACTCACTAACGCTCCAAAAATCATCATGGAAATGTAGAATTGAGTCTTTAGAGATTACCTCAAAAGTTTATGGTATTCTTTGTAGACGATTATATAATATACTTCAGAACCAAGGAGGAGCATGAGGAGCATCTAATCACTATAATCGAGACCTTGAGAATGGGAATGCTATGTGATAATTAGAGCTTGTGTGTGTTCTAGTTTATTGAGGTCTCGTTATTGGGTCATATAATCACATGAAATGGGTTATTTGTGTATACCTCAAAGATAGTTGTGATATAGGGATGCCCAATGACAAAATTACTGATAGAAATCTGTAGGTTCCTCGGGTTATATGGATATTACAACTGATTTTTGAGAAATTTCTCACAATTTTCAAACCCTTATACAAAGCCAACATAGAAGGGAGTAAATTTTTCGTGGATTGATGAATGAAAATAGAGCATCAAGGAGATGAAAAGGAGTCTTATCACCACCCACATGATCACACTACCCACAAATGGAGAACTTTTTATGGTATTTAGTGATTCTTCGAAGAAGGGCATGGGTTGTGTGTTGATGCGAAATGACAAAGTCATTGTTTCTGAATAATGGAAATAAGATGTTCATGAGAAAAAATATTAAACACATGATCTAGAGTTGGATGTATTAATATTTTCATAGATATTTTAGTGGAATTGCCTCATTAGGGAGAAGTGTGAAATATATACAGATCATAAAATCCTCACTTATATATTCACACAGAAAGTGTTGAAAATGCTCCAATGAATATAGTTAGAGATGATCAAATACCATGACTTCTTAATCCATTACCACCTGAGGAATGCTAACACGATTGCAGATCCTCTATGTAAAAATGATGCAACAATTCTATCATTGATGAGATTTGAAAAGGATCCAATAATCTTAGATTTGTTGAATATGGACATGGGAATTATAATGAAAGGAACATCATCAATCCATTCACAAATTATTTCTCAACCATCTCTTTTTTAAAGGATAAATGACACTCAAAATCATGATGTGGGAATTCAGAAGAAAGTGGAAACAGTCAAAAAAGTCAAATCCTCAGATATCAGTGTTAATGAATATGGAATTGTGAGATTTGTGTCACGACTATGTGTTCCATCAAATACGGAGTTAGATAATGTACATCTGAATGATGCACATAGATTGAATTTCACCACTCACCCAAGAAACACAAAGATGTATCGAGATCTCTGAGAGCATTATTGGTAAGATAGCATGAATAAAGATATCATTGAGTATACACCAATGTGCCTGGTATGTCAGTAGGTGATGGTTGAGAGGTAGAAGTCAAAAGGGATAATGTAACCATTTCACATAACATCATTTAAATGGGAGATCATCACCATTGACAATGCCACTGGTCCTTCACATACATCCAAAGGAAACAATGCTATGTACGTTTTTGTGGATCGTATTACAAAGATTGCACACTTTATTTCAATTCGAGATGATTTATCATTATATCAAATGGATAAAATATATTTCATAGAAGTGGTATGGCTGCATAGAGTACAACAATCTATTGTATCCGATCAAGATCCTAGATTCACCTCTATGTTCTAGAAGAGTCTACAACATGCTCTAAATACTGAGCTGAACTTCAGTATGGCTTATCATCCTCACACTGATAGAAAATGTGAGTGGACAATCCAAACACTTGAGTACATGTTGATATCATGATAAATGGACTTCAAAAGGAGATGGGATCAACATCTTCCTCATGTTGACTTCTCTTACAATAAATGCTTCTACTCATTCATCCAAATGGGTACTTATGAAGTAGTTTATGTGAAGAGGTGAATAACACCAGCATGATGGGATGATGTGGTGGAGGGAAAACTCCTAGGTCTAGAAATGGTCGAAGAAATGGCGGATAAGGTTAAAACCATCCTGAAACCCATTAACATTGCTCAGAGTCTACCAAAGCGCTATGATGAAAATCATCAATGAGACCTAGAGTTTGATGTTGGGGACATGGTATTCCTCTATATATCACCATGTAAGAAATTTATAAGATTTCGGAAGAAGGGAAGGCTTAGTCCAAGGTACAACGTCCATTTTTAGATCTTTTATAGCATCGGAGTAGTGGAAGATTGACTAGTACTCACACCAAACCTATCTCAAGTACTTGATATATTACATATATCACTCTTGAAGAAGTACATACCATACCCATTACATATGCTCAATCCATAGGTGGTATCATTGGATAATTTCCTCTCTTTTGAAGAGAATATCATGATGATCTTAAATTTTAGAGAAAATGTACTACGTAATAATACAATGCCTCTCGTCATGTTGTTGTGAAAAATTAAAAGATTGAAGAAGAAACATGGGAATCAGAGGAAGTGATGAACTAGAGTAAACCTTAACTATTCTATTGTGGAAAAAGAAATTTTGAGGGTGGAAGTTCTTAAGGGGGGAATATTGTAATGACCTAAACTTTTATTAATGAAAATTCATCTTGATCTAATTAAATGTCATATTATGAAAAATGGTCATATAAAAATATACACTTACTTGGTTTTATATTTTTGGATTTCAAAATACCGTTAATAATTGTGACCATTTCTAATATGGCCATTGAACAGTGATCACATGATTAGTATAAATATATGGCTTTAACAAATCCAATTTACTCGGACCAAGGATGTGATGGCCTCAACCAATAGAATTTCTCTATTTGAATCCCATTTTTTGGAGCCCAGAAAATATGTGCATCCCTAGGAATCACCCCTCACCAATCCTAATCCAAGATTCAACATGTTAATCTCGAATAGAGCAGCCAATGGGAGAAGTGGAAGTTGATAGATATTAACACCCGAACGATGTTATCTGATCCCCCCTAAGAGTCTTTTACCATCGCACACCTTACTCTTAGGTTGTATGCGAGTGTTAAAAGGGGTTATTTAACATGAGCCTAAAACTATGAGTATGTCCATTATTTTCTATATAGAATAAACAATATATATTCATTTATTATTATTACTTTGAAAATAGTTTTCAATACAGAAATAGTTCTTTTAGTTAATATTCTATAAAAAATATATTTTGATGAATTAATGTATTTTTAAAATAAATAATATTTTAATAAAATATTATTACTAAATTAATTTTTATTAAATAAAAACGATTGTATAATTTTTCTGAATACTATTTTTTTATTAAGGTTTGCATGTAGTTTTTTCCAAAACCCGTGAATTTTTATAAATACCAGTTTTAATTTTAAAAGTAAAAAATTAAATATTTATAAAATTATTTACATATAATGAATATTATTTTTGGAATGAGGATGTCAAAATTATCCAGTATGAAATTCTTCATAAATCTTTGAGACAATCGAATTTTTTGGGTAAAAATTAAATATCGTTTAATTATAAAGTATCTTATATGACATCATAATGACTCAATAGTGATGTAATAAAATACTATAAAGATTATTTTTAGACAGAATAGGTTTTAACATTAAAATAATGTTATTATAGGTTTGTTTTATTCATTTTACAATGCTTTAGTGAACCCTCCAAGTCTTATAATACATTTTAACTTTTTAAATTGATTTCCCTGAGATTGTGACTCACCTCCACATAAGCAAGCTTAATATTTTAATAAGATAGGACATTGGAATTATAAAAAAATGTTCTCCACTCCCCTTAGGAATAAACCATTGGGAAAACCATGACTAGGTTATTGGATTCTTTTATTTTAATGTGTGGTGTCTATAACCTAAATAATAAAAAATTCTCTCTCCTTTCCAATATAAATCCCCCAAATCTCCAACATACTCTTCACTAAAACACTTTAGATATAGTCAAAACTCTTCCCTCTTTGATCTTGAATCCTCCGAAGGTGCAAAAAATTAGAAATAAGCATATCTCAATCCTCTCTCAATCCTTTCAGATAACACTTGCCTATATGGGGTTTCTTCCATTCTCAAATTTTTCCAAGTTTATTTATGTTGATATTCATTTGTATTTTCAATTAAAAATGTCGGGGTATGATTTTTAACTTCCCCATAATTCCCCCCCTAATGTTTGAATTAAGAGAGAACTCTTACTCTCTCATTAGTTCCAACTATGTAAAACTGTTATCATGCCAAAAGGAATTTCTCTCTTCTCATTAACATTCTAAAAATTATTTTTAATTATGATTCTAAAATCAATTACATTTGTTGGTACTTGTATCTATAGGACCCTTTAATATTAATTTTATGTATATATATTGATACACACTTTTCTCCCTCATCAACCATTTTTATGAATTCTTATGTCATGCCGTTATGCTTCCCAAATTGCACAGTGAGTTTCTAAGACAAAGTCATTGTGTAGAAAATACCATCCTCATTTTTCTGTCAACGGTATTCACCTTTATAAACATTTACTTATTGATTATAGATTTTCATGTATGAATTCCACATTCCTTTATCGTGGAATAAATGATTATGAATTCATGTTATATGAACCATGTGGAACACATATATATGAAATTAGATGATTATGAAGGGTGTTCCATCCTAGTGCTCCAATGCATTGCATAAAGATTAATATCATGATACGTCGAGGGTAATGAGGGTTTACTAAGCCTAATTCAAGTTCAGTGAGGATTTAATCATGATAATTAAATTGAAATGAAGGCTTATTCATACTCCATGTGCAATTATCCTTGGATAATTCTAATATTAGGTTAAATGTTGTTTCCACATTTCCATGTTATGTTTAATTCTATATCATACCTTTATGTTCATGTTTCTCTTATGATCCATTGATATTATTATTTAATAACATGTAATATATTATCCATGATATAACTTTTTTACTCCCTTATTGAGCCTTATAGATCACCCTTTTCTTATGCATGTCCTCAGGTTATCCCATTCAATGCTAGGTGTGAAGGAATTTTTTCATGTAAAAGATGTTTTTAGTTAAGATGTTGGGTTTTATATTCTACATCATTATATAATGTTCCTAATATCCCAATACACTAGACCCCTCGATACTAAATGTTTTCTTATGTTCGTGTTTATCTAATAAATCTTGTTTATGTGTGCAATTAGGAGAAGAGTTTTTATAAAGGGTGTGAGTGACCCTTTATAGTGGAGGAATGGAATTTCTATAAATATATAATGATAAACAATATTGCGAGGTATTTAATACATACAATTTCACCAATAATAATCAATTGTATATAAAATGAAAGATATAGTTTAAATATGTCCATAAAATGTATTTTTACATGTTTAATAGTTTTTAGTCACCTTATGTTAAAATTTAACCACTATGTATACTCTTTTTAACCTTATTCGTATTTATTAATTTCAATTATTTTCCTTGATATTTTTAGTAAAATAATAAGTCCACCTTTCTCAAAATTAAAAAGTCTGATGATTATAAATATGGAATCCATTTTTAAATATTATAAAAATATAATTTTCAAAAATAAATTTAAAATTTATCTCGAATATGGATGAGATGATGAGTTTTTAATATGAAAATGGTCAAATGTTTGAAAATTTTTTATATCCATTTTCAATGTGAAATTTATTCAAATTGCCTATATCATTTTAATATATATATATATATATTATCTAAATATATTTTAATTATAATTTAAAATAAAATTTATCTATATAAATAAATTTGATGAAACTAATGTTTTGAATTAAAATTTAGTATTTTTAACGTTCAATCAAAAACTTAAACTTCTCTAAAAAATACCGAAAAATCACCCAAATATATATTTTGATATTCCGATTTTAAAAATTAATTTAAATTGTTGATATAAGAATTATAAAAGATTAAAAAATCATATTTATTATGGGTGAAACATTAATAAGTGGTAAAATGTACTTTTTGACAATTATATATCTTTATGCATACAATTAGATTTCTTCTTATTCCTTTCCTAAAAAAATAAAATTAATGTTAAATAGTTTAATTTAGAGAAACAAATATATATATGTATATATAATTCACTAATATCATTTAAGAATTATACTAATTAATTTATTGATGTAAAATTTTATTGATTGCATAAATATAGTTTTCCAGCAAAAGTCATGCTATGTTTTCAAAAGGATTTTATTTTCATTTCTAATTAATTGTTCACCAAATAAATCTTCTTATATATTTGTGTGAATCATATTTCAATAATTTTAATTAAAAATATTCAAAACTTCAATTATAGTGTATTTTATGTAATTATAATAATATGTTATATAATAATATTAATAGTACATTGTAGTTTTGTAAAACTTGGTATTGCATGTAATATAAGCTATCGATAGTACATGAAATTATTTGTGACAAAATCCAAATAAGTTATTGTGTATATTAAATGATAATCTATGTGTTCCATTAAAATCTTGAATAACATGATTCTTGGATATAATAGAACCTATATTTAGTGTTCTGTGAAATGAAAAACATAAAAAATATTAAATACGTTGAAAAATATATTTTTTAAAATCATACTATGTTACATTCTACCCACATAAAATTAATATTTTCCTTGATATTCATATTTTTCATCAAAATTTCAATAGTTGAATGACCCCATCATCAAATCCTACATCATAAAAATGATTATTACAACTATCTAAAATAAGAAATTCCGAAATGTAATAGTTAGACAATGTAAAACCTAATTCGATTTCCCAATAATGAACATATGTGTTAAGTGATAACTTGTACCTTGAGAGGAAATATACCAATCATGTTCTGATAAAGAGTGATAGAAAATGTATTTTGGAATAAGTTAACAAACATAGGGCCAAAAAATATATAATCTTGAAAAAATTGATTGATATCATAAAAATGATGATAAGAGGACAAAATTTTATTTCAAGACCATTTTCCAAAAGTTGAATAATTTTTACAAGGAGACATAAATACATGATTTCATTCCATTTCATATGAAAAATATCACCCTTTGGTTGTTTAATTACCAATTTAAACTTCATCTATTAATCCAAAAATCAATGTAAATTTTATGACTGATGTACTAAAGGTTTATATGATCTATATGTAGAATAATAAATAATGTCATTTGTCATTTGTGTTTGATGCTGAACAAAAATTTCATTGGTTTTCCAATATTTTTAAATACTCATAAGGTTAGAATATACTTTATTATCTAAAGCATAAAAGGATTTTTATCTTAAACCATTCCATAAATGGTCAACCTTGTGAACCATCGGATATTTAAAAAACAAAACATTAGAAAAAATGTAACTAAATTTATAAATATCATCTTAACATTGATCTCCCATATATCATAATGTAGCACTTGGTTTTCAAATTCAAGGCATGTGAATAAAATCATAATGTATCTTCTTGAAAAATGTTAATAACCTGATTTAACATAAATCTCTTTTGATAAAAATTTCTGATTTCTTATTACAAATATCATTTCATATATTCTGTAAAACAAAATGATTCCCAAAACTCAATCGGTGATACCCTAAAAAGCTTTTTCACCAAATTCTCTATCATTTTTGAGATCATAAATACTATATAATTTTCATTATCAATATCATCATCTATTTATCCATACATAATATCTATTTATAATTTATAGGAACATGTTATGGGTTTCCATCCCATAATGAAACCTTGACATTAAATCATTTTATAGGTTATCAGAATCATTTACCATATTCACTAAATTGCCAAAATATAAAATATAAAAACATTACTTATATATTTGATGATTCATATAAAATAATCCTTGATTTCAAATACCTTAATACATCAATCATTACACCAGTTCTTCAATCCATTAACTTTTCATCATTATCTGAATGAAGATTAAATTTTTTTATTCAAATAAATTTATGGAAAAAGTTACAAACCATGAGATCATCCAAAAAATGAAATAGTAGAACCATTGAGGGACAACATAATCAGACCACAATTTGTCTCACTAACACATTTCCATGAGATTTCAGTTACCTAGGTATCTATTTCCTCCCTTATAAATCCTCAAAATGAAATTCTATCTTTTCTGAAGGCTAGATGTAATCCTCGATACTTATCTAACTACTTTTGACTCCCCCAACAAGTATTAGGTCCTAATTTGTTATCCAATTTTATTTCTCCTCCAGGAGGTCTACCGTTAAATATTTCACTATCATTCTAGTATCACCCCTCAGTATAATTAAGAGGAATATTTTGTCAACCATTTCATCATCCGAGCTCATAAAAATCATAATGATTGTTCAATAACATCATTAAATATTTGTGTTTGGGAGGTGTCATTTTTTTATTAGCTTTAAACTTCATTGATGATTATATGATCATTTTAGGAGGAGAATAGTACTAATTGTTTTTTTATTTATGGATACTCTTTTAAATAATACTTCTCCCCATGCTTGTATATCTATCTCCCAAAACATATGCCTCTAATTCTCCTCCACTGGATTCTCTCTCATCCTCAATCACCTTTGTTAGGTCACCAAGGGGAAACTGTTCAAAACTATTACCCAACTCTAATACCACCAAATCCTAACTAGGCTGGGTCCTATTTCTTTTCCTTGAACACACAACCTTCGTAAATGATGGCCCAAAGGGATTCCTGGGTGTTGCCTCAAACACTTTGGCATCCCTATCACTATCCGGATTAGATCTATCCATATCAGGATGGGTTGAATGTATCTTACCTGCATCCCTTTCCAAATCTGAATTCATTTAATCAATTTAAACCCTTAATTGAGAGACAGTATCAGCATCAAAACAAACATCAATGGATGGTGCATTATGAGGAGTCACTACCACCGGAAGACTCAAGAAATTTAGATAACCTATTATCTTATTCAAAAAAATCTTGACTTTTAGTTCTATAAATATATGAATAGATAGATTCAGCCTTACCTAGGTAAAATCACATGAATTCAGAATGTTATCAATATGAGTGATCAAGACATAACATTGAAAACCATTCTTCATAGACGTAGTATTATAGTTAGCTTTCAATTCCGTTTCAGAAATTTATTCCTATTCGTGTTCACAACCAACAATATAACTAATAAACTTCACACCTAAAGAGTTATCCCGATTAGCTAGCACCTATCAAGGGACTATCTTAGTCTAACAAGCAATAAATTTAATTTATTCCGCATTGCATTCCTGAAATACTTCCCTCTATGTCCCAATTTGTTACACACAGAATATAATTCACACTAATTTTCAAATATAATGGATTTCACACACTGAAAATTCACAAACAATAATACAAGAAATAGAAATAAGTGAATTAGGAAAACACCCTAAACACTTATCTTAGGTTAAATTGGTGGAATTTCAGCTTGAGTTCAGCTATACGTGCACAAATAATGACTTATGAAATTCATTTTCATTCATAGAGTTGAAGAATTATGTAAGGGAAAGGGATTTTTAGGAATCCTTACCCTGACAGCAATGGAAGACGAATCATGCTTTATATGGTAGTCGTAAGACCATCTGAAGAGGAGGAAACGTTACCTCATTTAAGATCTAGGGGCACTCGACCAAGCCAAAATTAGATCATACACCGATGAAAACCTGATCATGAGACTTTTAAAATCTAGAAGTCTGACTAATATATTAGTGTCCAAAAACATGGAAAAATATTCTTTTGTCTTTGTGAATGATATTTAATGTTTCCCACAAAGATCATTACATTTACTACTCCTTCTTAAAACCATTCTTCATAACATTGGGAAATAAAACAAAGTAAAGGATGAGATCATATGATTAATAAGTTTAAATAATAGAGATTTTTAGTAATAGAATGAAAGTAATTGTAATAGTACAACATAATAATTATCTATTGATAATAATATTCCATTAATGGAATTATAATCATTAAAAATCCAGATAAATGATGAGATTATAGCAACAAACACTTACAACTTTGTCTACATTGATTCATAATCATCATGAGATAATAAAATTAAATTATTAATAAAATATGTTCAAAATAATGAAAATCGTGATATAATATTTCAGATGGAATTAAATAAACCTTTTAAATGAATACATGTTCATAACAAAACATGTTTCCCCAAGAAGTAAATTTGAGACAAAATTACCGTACCGATTGGGTATCTTTTGAACAATAAATTCCCTGAAAGAGATATTATAAATTGTATTTGTAAATAAACCAAAATTTTTGGATAATAATCATATAATACATTCATGGGATTTTTATACACCATAAAAATAATATGTGTGGTTAATATGGCATAAGACTCACTGAAATAATATTGAGACGAGAAATCCTCTTACTACTTGAGTAACATTTTAATGTAGATTTCAATGAAGGACTAACAAAAAGGGATAGATTTAATATCATTAAATAAAATAAATCCAAGATATAGGATGTGATAGGGATTTATATACCCCACACAATAAAAATATTTGTTGAATATAGCATATATCACATATCAATAAAAGAGAGATGAGAAAACTCATACCTTAAGTCATGAATTTAATAATAAAAATTAAAAAAAATATTATAAATATATGTTTTTTATAAATCTAAAAACTCTCAATTTTCTTAAATATAGTTTTATAAAGTACTTGATTATTTCTTTATATTACCTTCTTGTTAACAATTCCATGTTAATGTTATGTTTCAGGCAATTACCACTTTTTTTCATGTGTATTGATTTGTTATATTTTTTGTAATCATAATTAAATAATTATTAAATAAAATCCAGAATGATAAACATGAAAAAAATATCATATAAATTCAGTATGTGTGCAATTATAATATTCTATAAAATATTAAAATATGAAATGTAAGACATTTTTCATGGATATGGTAGGTAGTACACATGAACAAAGTTATCATTTATTCAACGAATTATGAATTATGAAAGTGTATGATAAATTTATTTTCAGAAAATTTTAATATGTAGTTATTATCATTTTTAAATATCATATTATTCCTTATCATCTTCCATGTAAAGGGTAACTAAAAATAATAATCACATCACTTCGCAGGGTGGTTGTCCATCATACACGTGATCAACGTTATAATATTCTCTATAAAATGGTATTTACAAAATTATATAATATATTATAATTAAATATATATAATATAATAAATAATATAATCTATAATCATTATATACATCATTATATATTTATGAGAAAAGTAGGGATAGAAAAAAAATTATGTCGGTTGGCATGCGGGTATCACATCAAACACATGATCAATAGTTTTGTTTCCAATTTATCAGAGGAGGATATGGTTCATTGTCTTGATTGTAATAGAAAAAAATCATTATATGGATGATACTAATGTTATTATATCATCATAATTTAAAAATATTTTATTTAATTATAATAATAAATAAAATAAATTCCTCGGTTAAGGATGTTATTACTACTTCAGGAAAAATCTTTTCATTTAATCCAGAATCCTTCATATGTTGGAATTATAACCAAAACATGTATTACAATATTAGGATTGGGAATAATAGAAGTTATTTCACATGTTATTGTCCAATGTAGTGGGTTTTTAATTTTTTTTAAATGAGATAAGTGTGGTTAGACTTTTATAATTGGGGGAGAGGGAACACATGGATTTTCTAGAGAGAATGAATTCCAACTATGTTTTCTTAATAAAAAAAGAAAAAATATATAAAAATTAATATCCTTAATATTTATATGGTCTAAATAATAGCATGAAATAATAATTATACTTGTTTTGCATATTTTTTTACCCTTAACATTGTAGTTTGACACTTAGAAAACCAATTTTTACCTTAACTATGTTAAATAATTTTTACTATATTCCCTATTAACTATTATAAATATCTAAAATGTATTTATTAGATGATATATTTTTTAAAAACAAATATGAAATAAATTTACCTATATTTAACATAATTAAGTGATTTCTTCTAATTGTAACATAAAAAAGAAAATGTGTCCCAGAAATGGGTTCCCAAATGAAAAACATTCCAAACATCCAAAACATATTATATAAAAGATTAACATGTAAATTATTCAAATGAAATAATTTGAATTAAATAATATATAATTGAATTAGGTTTAAAGTTAATAACCTATTTAAAAATAACATGTCTTTAAAATTATTTAAAAAATGATGATTTAAATAAAACACATTATTCTTTCACTACTCATTAAAAATTGAATCATTTTAATATAAAAATAATAAATCCTAAATTTTACCTGATGATTTAAAAAAATTTCATTATTTTGGAAAATAATATTTTAATATTATTCAAAAAAAAAATAAATTACTTTTCCAATGTACAAATAATCAATATTTTTTAAAAAATATAATTTTTCTCAAAATAATTCTTTTGATTTGTAATTGTTCTTATTTTATATATAATCAATAGATAACCATTGAATTTATATTACATTGTTTTAGAACTTTAGATTAATAATTTTGTTATTTTTATTCACACCGTAAAATTTAAAATATAGTATATAATGAACATATTTAAATAATAATATTTTAATAGAGTATCATTTTTATTTAAACCTGGTGTTCCATGAATCCAAAGATATTGAAGGGATTGAATATTTTTAAAATAAAATATATAATAAATTATTTAGTTCTTACAGAATCTACTGTTAAATAAGTTTTTTGCATATAAAATATATAACATCTTTCCACTGAATAAGTTAAACCTATATTATAGGAGGAGGAAGAAAAATATATAAAATAGATCATCATAGAATGATGTATTTATATTTTGATTAGATGGTCTCTCTATCATGATCATGAGATCAACAATGATAGACCTTGTAATGGTGTCTATCAAAAAGCAATTTTAATATATTTGAAGTCATTGATAAAATTTATTCTCTTAAGAAAAAATGGTGTGGTATATATAGTTTATAGTAATGGTACATTTAAGGTTTAATAAGTTAATAGACACTAAAACAGATGTGATGTGTCCAAGTGAATGGGATGTATTTTTGGTAGTCACTACGACACTTATGGGGCCAAAAAATACATCTCATCATGACTAACCAATTAAAATAATAGGGATAATAATGTTTTTATATTAAAATGGTTGTCTTCATTCCTCAATACGAGTTTTCACTATAAGTATGACCATTATGTGGTTTAAGTAATATTTAGTGTAATTTAAGTGAGATATATTTTATTAAAAATATCATTAATATTCATTATACTAAGAAAAAATCCCATCTTCCATTTTAGATGGGGGAATTAAAAAACAAAAAACATTTTAATAGATGTGATTCTGTTTAAAAGTGGAATATATAAGTTGAATAATTTATAAAATGTTTCTAAAATATAAAATCATAAAATTATTTTTATTTATGTATCAATTATTCAAAAATGTACATAAATATATATATATATATATTAAGTCTTTATTTAGATAATATCATTGTACTAATCAATTTGTATTTTTCCTAATATTAAAATTGTTCTAAATAAAATCAAATGTGAGATATTTAATTTTTTAAATGATTATAATAAAATAAATAATATATATTATTACCATATATTTGTTTTAATGAAATATCTTATAATTTTAATATAAAGTAGTGCATATTAATTATAAGTAAATGATAATATGATAATTTCATACTGAATAAAATTTAATTGTTATTTTTTATTGATTACAAAATTATAAGGTCTCTATAATATATTTTTTAATTGTTCACAAATGATTATCTCATTTCTAAATATATAAATTAATAAAAAAAATTGACTTAGTATATTTAGTATTATTCATTAATATAACTTTTATATTATTAAATTTCATGAATTAAAAATTTTATGTGATTTTTGAAGATCCTGTTATTTTTTCTTACGCTCTTTTATGATTTTAAATTATTGGAATGATAATTCGATTTATTTTCATCTTCCATGATGTTGGATTGTAGTATGTTTTGATCATGAATTAATATGTTATTTAATGTTTATATTTACTAGTTTTTTAAATAATGAGGGACTTCATGTTTATATAGAGTCATTAATAGTTCCAAGAGGGACTCTATATGGAACTATTCACTGACAATAAAGATTATGCCTTGTCTAAAAAATTGGGGGTCGGCATCCTCTTTATCTCATTTCATACTCTTTTAGTGATTGTTGATTTCATATTAATCTACTAATTTAAATCAAATGTTTAATATGATATTTTCATAGGATGAATTAGGGTATGTAAAAATAATATCAAGCTTTTAATATGGGTGAATAACACATATTATGAGTTTTTTGAGAACATACATATTAAAAGAAATTATGTAAATATATTTTATAAAAATAATAGACATTTAAAAAATAATAATGTAATTCATGAATACATGTTAATATAATATATGGAATAATATGGTGAAATAATAAGTCTACAGAAAATTTAATGTTTTATATTTTATCCAATGAAAATAGTTTACAATCCATCCATCAACCATCTAGGTAGTTTTAGGCCAAATCTCAGTGCCCCTGAATAATCTTGTGTATGGGATAAAAGTAAGATGGTTACCCAACGCATTAGGTGCATTATTTTTTAATCATTCATTCAGTTACATATTTTCATGAAACTATCAATGTTCTTATAAATGAGGAATACAATTTAGAAAATGCATATGATGGATTAGAGAAGAAGTTGTCCACTGAACTACTCAAGATCCATATATGATATGATTAACATGATTATGTAGTAAATAAAATCAGAACATAACTAATGATATTATCTATGATAAATCATGTAGAAATATGGACCATCAATAATTAATTTATATGATATGATATGAAAGGAGATTTCAATTTAGTTGGAGAACATTTAAAAATATCTTATTAAAATAAATATAAAACATGATACTCATATGATTAATGGTTCAGATTTATATAACACAGAATCATAATCATCAATAAGAAACAATTTCGGTTCAATCTAAGAAAAGGGAAATCATAGTGCATTAAATTTACAAGACTCGTATAGGAACATTAGAATGATACTCATGTAAGGGAAACTGGTCCATGTGCTAGATAAAATACATCATTAGAAACCTCTTATATATAATTCTAGTTAAGAAGAGAAATATTATAATTATAATCCTAGTAATGAATCACTTGACATATCAAGGTAAGATATTTTTAATGGATCACATGATATAAAATAGAAATGGATATATGGATACTTTTGGTATGACAATGACTCTCAACAAATCAATCATGAACAAAAAACCTGATAGGTATGCGGTTCCACAAGAACTCATTTCGTATAACATAGGAAAGGGTGAATCCATCATTTCTCATGTGATAAATATAAATTTGTATGTTAATGACATTTATATACTAGGTTCACTTATCTAGATTTATTATTCTAGAAACATTATCTATAATTTCTACTACAAAGGTTCCAACAGTTCAATGTGAATTACAACATTTATGATTTGAATAAATGTTTACTTAATCCCATCAATATATTATGGATTATATAGTTGTACATGGAATTTTTATTATCAATTGATATGGTATATAAGAGATTTGGTAAAAGCATTTGGTATATTTAAAATAAGATATTTTATAAAGAGTTTGTACCACTGTCTTAAAATTGGGAAAGGAATACAGTGTATTGTTTACAATATTGTAATAAATGATACAAGGGGAGGAATTATCCAAAGTACCCAAAGTGATACAAGTTAATATTTGTAGTTTTTAAATAATTTGATAATGTTATAAAATTAAATTCTCTTATTTTTAGAGTATATGTTATTAAAAATATATTATAAAACTATTAAAAATATATAAAATACTCTAAAATTAATGAAGGATGTACTGTTGAAGTTAGAAGTATTCATTCAACTGATTGATAAGTGGGTTGCTATATCAAGAGTTAGATGAATCATATTTACATAAATACCATGTTCATTAAAATAAATTTGTTGTAATTTTCATATTGTACTAATCTTATGTGATAATAGGTGTTATTGTCAATAATGGAAATTATTAATAAAGGAGATAATATCACTAATATTCTCGTTTATGGTTGATAACTATTTATATCATTATTCATGGGTCAATAATGATAAATGGAGTTTTTATAGGATAATAGATATTATTATGTATATTTAATAAAATATTAAGAAATTTTTCAAACCACTATAAGAGATATACTTTAATGAATTAAATATTATTTAATGTGTAACACTATTAATGATATAAAATTCATTATTTGAAAATGTTATTAATAGTTTACCTATTGAATAAGCCATATAAGATAAAATATGTATTATTCCATAAAAAACATATTTTAGTATAATTTAATATGCTATTCTATAAAGAATATCATTTTTATGATCGTAGAGGAAATACATTTGGTAATAGAGGACAATTATGTTTTAAAAATAATGATTGATTCAGAAAACATTCAATGACAATGCCTCTTTTTTCCTAAAATATTTTATAGCATGTTGGTAATGAAAAAATGAAATGTGTTACTCCATGTTATGAAAATAAAGTGACTATTACATTATATCTTAAGAAAGGTTAGGATGTCTTGATAAATATATAATTTTTAAAGAGATATATTTATATATATAAACTAATCTCTAAGAATTTTTTTTATGGAATGTTACCAAAAATGATGATTAATATTATAAACATATAATGAGTTAATGTCAATAATATAATTTCTTAAACCTAGAACATTTTATATTATAATGTAAATGGGTTTGAATAATATAGTCTAGGTATTAAATAGTATGAATATGATTCCCATGTCCTAACATCATCCAAATTATATTTCTTCATTCCCTCATCATCATAATGTATCACATTATATTTACAATGATTGATAGATAGTGGAATACGTAAATCCAATAATAAAAAGAAAAAATATAGTATATATATAATTTTTCCTACTTGGGGGAATACAATATACCGTTGTTGATAATGATACATTCCTTGTGTGAAATAAACTATCCTAAAAATGTATACATGGTAGGTCTACAATTCATGTAACAAAAGTAAAAAATGGGAAAAAAATCCAACTAGAATCATGAGATTCGACTCAGTTCCATGCTCTCGTGCTCTTAAACAGAAATTAATAACCTATTGTTTGAAATTTTCCCTTATACATACCTGTAATAATAATTTCTTTTCGGGAACCATTTACAGCCCCAATAGGGTGTGAGATATAATCTTAGAAGGAAACCACCCCATGTCATCTTCTATATAGTTAATTAATATATAAAATAGTGTTCATGATGTAATAGAAAAAATAAATGTATTAGAGAAATAGAAAATAATATAATGTCTGGTTTCTCATTTTATAATAACATACATTTAATAGTCCAATTCCATTTAATAAACAATTCTCTATAACTGTAATAATACCCCACATCCACCCTGAAAGGATGTGATAGAAGGATTCCTAAACATAACATCTATATATTATAAGTCATTCACCAAATCTAATCTTTTTATTTGTCTTGGAAGATGTTTCATATAAATAATTTAAATAATTATTCTATTATAATCCTAAGCCCATCCTTGGAATTCCAATTTTGTAATCTAAGTATCGCTCCAACTGTATCATGAATTAAGCACCATAAAATCCCATCCAATCCATTCCTCATTGTAATCTTCACATATCTCTCGAGGTAGTATTATTTCACTTCCACTCATGTACTTTCTTATCAGTCCAGTAAGGGATCACATAAATAACACATGGAGTACATGATCAACCACCCCATGAGTCTGTCAATGGAAATATATAAAGACTCCATATACTACCCAAGCATATAATAGTCTCCACCTGTGAGTCCACCCTTGGTAGTCCATATAAGTATTATAAGTGACACTCAAGAATAAATATGGTATAATCCAAATGATTCCAACCGTGGCATTTGAATATAAAATCATGTGTCAATTAATTTATTTATTAACATTTAGGTACTCAACAAAATTTAGTCATTATCATGTAATATTGTTGAGGTAATAACTTATAAATAATCATTTAAAACTCATATTAAAATGTTTCAAAAGTCATTATCTATGATTATAAGTCTTATACTTTATTTTAATCCAAAGGAATTTCATTTTAATAAGCAAATCAATCTTAATAATAAATTATCTATCCAAGAGAAAGGACATGACTTAAATTTCATCTCCTTAACCAATTCATGGTTCAATTAGTAATAACATTCAATAGTCAAATTATAATTCACACTTCAATTTTAAATTGAATTCATCATTTTGAATTGTAGTTCTATTCACAATAGATATCCTATAGTAAGCGGTAAAAGTCAAAACCTAAGGAAAAAAATTAAAAGTCCACCAATGGTCGTCCATTTAAATAATCAGCACACCAATGGAGTGGTTCCAAATAAATTTCATTAATCATTAATCATTCATTGATGGGACTAATTATTTACATAGGTTATACATTTTAGATCAATTATTGGATTAAATTCTAGTTCAAGGGTATTGTTCTGAGAATTTGAAATGTGGAACAACATCATATATATATAACACATTGGCATTGATGGAAAATCATGAGACTACCTTTCATAAGTTTGTAGTTGATAGCTCAAAATGTAAAATCTTGTGATTCATGTCAGATCAGGATAAAATTGAAGAATGGATGAAAAAACATGTAGTAGTTAAAATTAGTTTCCAACCAAATAATGATGTCGATACCATACCAAATGTGTAACGACACAGAAGTAATCTTGAACTCACTAATGCATATTCATCAAGATTATTTATGCTTGAATCCAAGATTGAATAAAGATCTGACAGCATATCCTACAATAGGATTCAAGGATATCATAATAGTGGTGATGGTTTTATTCATTGAAGAAATGAGAGAGTTATGTTTGAAATAAGATTTTTGTAGGAGTTGTTTAATAATTTGACAAAATTTAAAGGGTTTCATTGTTTGGCCATAGGATTTTCCAAACTATACGCCATCTATGTTCCCTTTATTCATAGGAAGGGGGTACATCATATGGTTTTTATGGATGGTTTGACTAACTATGCATGAACCATGATAAAAATAGCTATCAAAATTCAAAACATCCTCACATGTACATGATCCAAAAATTTCACTGATTATCAAACCACATGCCCTAGGGCTTCCCAATATCCAACCATACACAATTTTAACTAACTTTGTAGCCTACCGCACACAGTATGTGTTAACCAAGACATAGTATATTTTCACCCAAAAGCATTGTTTTGGGCTGTGAACTGTCCTTGAACATCATCGATACTTCTATCATATCAACATGATTTCATATTAATACATATTTAAACAATTAAATTCGAAATTGGTGGAATGTAATCGATTCATACCATTGTAAAGAATTGGGTTCATAATCATCTCCTATTAAAGACATTTGTCGCCAAATATCCTTTTAAATGGTGGTAAGAGAGGATAGAGAATAACTCTAGCCACTACAATCATACATAATCCTCCTACTTCGCTGTATTTTCCATTACATGGTTGTGCTTCCGTAGAACCAGTACTAGAGGAACTTACTAGTCTAAGAGAACATTCATGTTATGATCCAAAATTCGAATCTGATGCCCTTAAAAGGATGCATCTACCTATTACTCAAACTCCTCTGGATAAAAAACATGAGACAAGTCTGAATTGTATAAACAAAACTAATACACATGGATGGAATCATGGATTGATCTACACAAATGAGGAAACTTCAACCAATAAGATATCATTCTAACTTCATTTAGTCTCTCAAATTGCCAGATATATCTATTTGAATGATTACACTTTCTCCTGAACCTGTTTTGTTCAATTCACAGAGAGACATGTAAAATGTCATGATCTATGACCTCAAAATATAGAGTCTATCTATGGTAACCAGTGTATTAATTTTTGTCATACATCATAGTAACTGTCCTCTTCAAAATCAACTGAACCTATTATGTGGTCTCATAATCAAGATGATGTCCAAGTATAGCTTCATATCTTTCCTCTAACCAACTTAGCGATGATCGTAATGGACTACCATACAAAGCCTCATTATGTTTCATATAAATATATATTTGAAATATATTTTTTTGGAAAATTAAATATAGTGTATATGCCTCTCTTTATAGCCCCCATAATCTAGGAGCCATGCTCAACAAATTTCCTCAACAACCTTTACCACCCAATTTGACTATCCATCAATATGAGGGTTGTATGATGTGCTCAGAAGAACATGTGAACCTATTTCACTCTATATCCCTTGCAATAATCATGGAATAAACTTGGTTTCCATCTCAATAATTATAATATGTGCGACCCCATAATGTTTTATTATCTCATGTTTATACAACCGTCCAAAATAATATAGGAAAAAGCTCTCCTGGATTATAATGAAATGTGAATTTTCATGATCCTTCCAAAAAAAAACCTATACCGAATCATTATGTCGAGAAGACCTCTATAAAACATTCAAAAAAAACATTGCAACATAATTTCATTTCCACTCAATAATAGGTAGCTATTGTTAGTGTCTAGTTGGTCACTAGTGTTCCACCTTCACCTATGGATAGGTAAAACCACTCATAACAAATTAGGATAAATATCTTTTAAAACTCAGCCTCAAGTATTGGCGATGTAAATCCTGATACATATTTGTAATTCTACGGTACACTGCTAATACAAAATCATTATATTCTCTCATCAGCTCCATGTGTCTGTTGAAACAATTAAGAGAACATGTACTCCAAGAATTTCATCACTTATTTGGGTCCAATATGGAGGATAGTCTTCACCATCTATACTATACCATAGGATATGGCCCTCATAATTTGATAGCTACCTCATCCTCACTCTATTAAAAACGTTATAGGTAACAAATAATGTTCATAGATATATCTATACCTGACCATCCTTCACATCCAAGTACATATTTGTGAAAAATTCCATAATGATCCACTCATTACTGGCCTCTTAAAGGTCTTGTATCTGAGTTCTTCTACTCATTTCATCAACCAATGAATTGTCATAAATATTAATGTTAGTATGTTCAATGTCAAACAAATGTAGGTATTCAACCCACCTTCCATGCCACCAATTTAGATAACACTATATAAATATGTAATTAAAGATATTGTGGTATTTTTATGACCAAAGCATAATACCATGTATGTAATGTCTCCAACATCACAATAAATGAAAAACTATAGCTAACTCAGGATCATGCATTGGGTAATTCCTCTCATGTATCCTCAAATTTTGGGAATCATACGCCCTGACTCTATTTCATGCATAAAAACTAGCCCTAGTATGATAACTAATACATTATAGTAGATAGTGTAACTCCTTTATACCTCTAGAATGATCAGGGTCATCGATGAATTTAATCACCCTTTTAGATTTTGTAAGGGAAAATAAAATGCATCCCAACATACAAACATCACAACCTTCTTATTCATGTATAGGGGCGGCGCTTCAATGTGTGTGATCTCTTGTATATAATGTATGTAACAACTGAATACACCCAAGAATCTTTATCCCTTAAAGGGTTTCATGGCAATCTCATATGAAACTATAAATCATAACATCTCTAGTTGAATTGATTCTTCTATATTGGATATGATATGACCCAGTAATTGAATCTCATACATCTGTAATTGGCACATTGAGATAATATTATATAAATGATGTTATATTATTTTATTAATTTTGATATCAATATTTTTACTATGGTCCATTTAGTTGTGATAATACAAAAAAAATTCATCCCTGAAAAACACCACAAACAAATCTAGCTAGGGATATAATTCTCTATTCATCAGTGCCCTGATGTCTTCTGGAATTTTTTTGGGAACATAAGGCATAAAAAAATACCTTTATAGAAGAAACCATATCCAAAAAGCTATGTGATGTAGGTAGGATGGTTTAACTCACACTTGATGATAACCAGATCTCATGTTAATCATTGAGAATACCTGAGCTCCTAAAATACAATCGAAGGGATTGCCTATTTTTTTGTAGTGTATAATAGTTATTAATCGTCAGTTAGTTCAATATAATAAAACCCATATAAATCCTAACTGTTCCATCCACATTTTTCTTAAAAGTACTGGTGAAAACTATATAGAAGTACTAGGTTGGATAAAACCCTTTTCTTTTAAATATTCTAGCATTCATTTGGCGTCTTGAATCTCAGTTATAGTTATCATGTAAGGAGGCATGTATACCAATGCAGTTAGAGGAACTAGATTGACAGAGAAATTTCCATCACCTGACATAGATAATCCATTATTATATTCATTTATTGGTATTAGATCTTTTTGATTGAGGTTTGGGCTGAGCCCCAAATAATATTTTCAAATTTTGGAAGTCTGAGAGGACTTTTATCCAATGCATGGGAAACACATAGTTAGTGGAAAATATGTGGTTCAACACAGGTACCCGTGTAACAGGTCTTAGTACGGGACACAAGCTACGAATCGGTTTGAGAACATTCATCCAAATTGTTGTAATTTTTGAATGGTCGGTCCTCTCATAAGTAAAATAAAATGAATGGTTTGTTCATGTTAGTACAAACAATGCAAGATGGTTATGTGGTCTCCTCCCTCTTGGACTACAGCTACCACACAATTGGTGCATGATTTGGTAAACCATACAGACAAAACGTGTGAGTTGCTCATAAATTTAAATATTGAAAACCCTAGTCTACACTCTCTCTCGTTTACCGTAAATCAGACCCCTTCCACTTGGGCCATTTTTGGCACACGAAGGAGCCCCCTAGGTCACTCTCCTTGGCTCCTCCTCTTCCATGGGTGGTTTATCTATGATTCTAAGGTGTTTTTCAGGAGACTTTGTCATATTTATCTCTTTTACCACTTCACCTCTTAATTTATTGTTTATTAATTGGTAGGACCTATCTTGGATGAACCTTAGATGATAGGGTTGATGTGTACCTCAAGTTTCTTTGATTCTTGTGTATGTGGATCGTTATTCCGGCCATAATAAATCTTCTCCAATGTTTTCATCACATTTTCATGGCATTAAGGTAGATGTTTTAATTCTTTTCCTTTATAATGCAATATATTTAATTCTTGGGTGTTTTCACTAATATGTATACATGATTCCAATTTTTTAATGTGCATGGTTAGTTTATTCTGGTGTCTTTTGTTGGTATAATTTATAAAAAATAGATTTTATCGGATTCTTTGTGTATGCCTATGTGTATTCAAACCATTTTTTTTATAAAAGTTTTATTGATCCATTATGGATTGAATTGGATGAATTTTTTGGTGTTTTTTATAGATTATTTTGATTAAATGTATTGAATTATTATTCGCATTGTTATGTGAAACAAGGTTATTTTTTTAAAACGGATTATTTTTGTAGTTAGAAATAATTTGGTGTTTCCTTTGAAGTTGAATAGTAAAAAATGACATGATGCACACCATTTGACGTGGGAACATCAATGGGTGCCTGGAGTACTCCCTTGGATTTTATTTGAAATGAATATGGCATTGAAAGTAATTCCCTATTAGAAATCTGGTGTTCTAAAAATGATCTTCATATTAATTTCAAATAATTTTTATAAAATGGTTCCATGTTTCCATAAATGATATAAATTGGTTTCAAGATTTTATATAATTTTATGAAAAATATAGTGTTTTATACTAGAGGATTGTGTTTTAAATGATATGGAGGCTTGTATGGAATCAACAAATGTATTGTCTGTGTTCATCTCAGTCGTTAAATGAATACGGATTTATAATAAAGGATCGTTTGGAATAGCTCAATTGAATTGGATGTTTGTATCAAATTTTAGAATAGTTGAGATATATTTTGATAGTGTATTTCAGATAGGCTAGATTTAAGACCTGGTGTTCACCTTGTAATATTAGGAAATAAATGTAGTATTTTAAATGTAAATGGTCTATGGTATCTCAAAATGTTTCCTAAGATTATTTTATGTGTCATCCCAGTTTGCACCTTTGATGATGTGATACATATAAAGTGGAAAATCTTATTAAGAATTACCCAATATGGGTAATCTTATAGGTTCTGTCCTTGTTTGGAGAACGAATATGTGGTGGCAGTAGGTAAGGCGAGTCGTTCAAGTGAAACACACCTTCTTACATATTATACTATTGTTATGAGTTTTTATGAACATTTTAAATTATTGAGTGAAACTTTCTTATAAAACATGATTAGATTTGTTTGTACCCATGGATTTGTGAAAAGGACAGGTCAGTTTTTCAACTAGAGTAGTCATTTATGGGTGACCAATTGGTTATAGAAAATGGAGCATCACCATACAAGGTCATGTGGTTCTGAATAGAGTCCGTCAATGGATCTATCTAGGGATGTTTAGGATATTACCATGGTTATTAAAAAATTATTCTATATTTTTTGTAATGTTATATTTACATATTTCAAAGTGTACTTATTGACATAACAGCATGGAATCCCTTTTTTCTTTTTTTAGTTGTAAAATCGTAACATGTATTGGAAATAGAAATACAGTTTTCAATGATTTTAAAATGGGAAAAAAAATTTACATAAAATGTGAAAAAAAAATTCATATGTATTTAAAACTAGTAGTAGTAGACATATTTTGAGAAATTAAATGCATTGATTCTATCTTGGTTTTCTAATGAGCTATATTGATCACACCCTACAATTATTATTAAGTATATTTATACTCAATTTGTTATATAGGTTCATCTTCCTGGTTTGTGTGCTTTTTGTTGGAGCAGTTGATCGTGTGGTAGGAGGTGACAAAGAGGTGACATGGTAATCTTGTTAGCATAGTCTAGTTCTAGTTTTGCATCTAGTTCTTGTTCTATTTTAATATTTAGTTTTAAAAATAACTTGATCATATGGTGTATTTATTTAAAGTTATTTTTTTCTTTATCTGTTCTATATTTTATTTTTTTAATCAGTATTGGTTATTATTTGGGATTAAATCATTACCACATGGATTTCGTTTGATACCTAAAACTAGTTTCCAACCCTTATCGCCACGTATCGGACCTTGTCGGTGGTCAGTTTGTATGGAATCCATTCTTGGTTCAGAAAAAATGGTATCAGAGGAGGCCATTGTTTTTTAGGGTTTTGGGTAGATTTTAGACAACAATTTTCGTGGAATAAAAGATATTTTATGTGTCGGTTCCGAATCACCACCAGTCATTATGAAACATATGTTTTAAGGGGATGTATGGGTATTGTGTCCTTGTATTGTATTCGTTAGTTATGGATTGAGGAATTACAAGGGAGAAGAGACAATTTAATTTTGTGATCTTAAATTTAGTAGTGAACCATGTGGAGTCCATGTACATGGTTAAATGTCTTCATTGTGTCGGTGCTTACATGGTTCATTTCCCACTACCATGTCTCCAGATTAGGCATAGACAATAATTCCTCACTGTGGTGGTTCAATGTGAGTTGTCTATTTTAAATGGTCATTAATTGTGGGAGTCATGTTTTGATTGTTTTGATTGTGTTGATTTGACATTGTAATTAAAACGTTTTTTTTTTGAAAATGGAAATGAATTCTTTCCAATGTTTATGACATGGTAATTGGTTTTTAAAGGAAATAAATTCTTGGTTTTAGAAATAGAATGGTGAGTGAAACTTGTGCTAATACTCATGAAGGTTTTCATAAGTGTGGGAAGTTTGTTTTGGAAAATATATATGAATATGAATGATCATATAAGAAATGATTCATAGGATTCCATGGGTGTGTATTTTATATCAAAGGCTTGGCCTTGTTTTTTCCATTTTCATTTTCAGAGAGGATAATGATTCTATAGATTTGTTTGTTTTATAATGTGGGTTTTATTGAGGGAAAGATTACATTTTTTTTGGAATGTATCTTGAAATGAGGATTAATTGAAAATTTAAGACTAATTAATATATTTGTAAAGGGGATTTTCGTTTTGATTGTGGGTGTTTGGTTCATGGGTCTTGTTTTTTTTGAGGTGTCATGTTTTTATTATGCATTGTTTTAATAATGGTTTTTATTTTTTTCATGTATTTTAGAATATTATTCTGAGAAAGGTCCCAAAATTTTTTAATGATTCATGCCCATTATATGGTTCTTCCCAGATGTTTCATACAATTCGAGGAAGTTGAGTTCTGTTATAGGTTATTTAGTGTCTTGAAGAGGATGAGTGTCTCTTCAAATAATTTGAAACTACCAAGGATGATAAATTTTATATTGTTATGGTGTTGTTTGAGGGTCTATCTTTCAATGAATTGGAATTTTTCTCCTCCATCAATGCAATTTGGAATGAAATACAATGATTTTATGTTTCTATTTGTCTGATGGTTCATACCGAATGAACTGAAGAGGATTAAAAAAGAAGAACTCATGTGTTTTCATTAGGTCTAGTAGATGGTGATGGTCTATGTTGACCACATCATATATCTAGTTTTCTTTTCTCCAGAGGTGGTGTCATATTTTACATTAAAGTATTCTATTTTTCTTGGGGTCTTCATTAAGAAAACATGGTGTGGTTTATCTCTACTAAGGACATTCCTTTTGATAATTTAGAGGACAATTCATTTCAAGTATAGTTGGTTTCTGAAGCATTAAAAGATGTAAATCATGTGTCTCTTATTTCTCATAATGGTGTCCCATGTGGAGAGGGGTTATTCCAGAGGAACCTAAGTCTAAGGTGTCTACCTCATTGTAAATGGCCTCCAATGCTTCATATTATTTATTTGTGTGACACTACTATAGTCATTTTGGGAATTTTAATCTATATTGTCACGTCCATTGAAATAATTTCCATCATTGTGGTCATTTGGGGAATCTAGAGATTTTATGTTGGAAGAATTTCTAAAAGATATTTATTTTTAATTTGGGAATCCTAGTCCCTGACTGTGAGCCTAGAGATTCATCAACCATCAGTGCTCTATCCATAGGCCTCAAAGTGAATCTTCTATAAGGTCAGGAGTCACCCGAGATGTGGCATACCTTTGACATGTTTTTTCTTCCTCGTTGGGATAAAGGCAATTAAATATCAATTGTTCTTTTTCATACTATTTTTTGTTCATATGTTTTTTGTAAATGTATGATGAACTTGTTCATCTATGTTATAAATGATTGTGTTTGTATGATTGTGAATTTTAGAATCATTCCTTTTTTATGTCTTATCAACCATTTTGAGGGTTGGTTACAGTTTATTTAGTGCTTGTTTTGGATGCTTTAATATTGTGAAATTGATTGAAAATTGTATGATTTTATTGTAGTTCTCTTCTTGGGTTTATCCTTTCATGTTGAGAGTTTTGGTTTTTGAGGGATATATCTAGTTATAGTTTTGCGGTTTTTCACCCATTCTAATAATGTGGGATGAGTTCATTTTTTGAGTTCCCTAGTTCCTAATTGATGTATGGGATTTTTTTATTACTTTGGAGATGTTTTGATAGTTCTGGGGGTCTTAGTTTTCGAGGTCACTCATTGTGCGTTACTTATTTATATTTTGGTGGTGTTGTTTGGGTTTTAATGTTTGGATGTTAACTTCATTATTGTGGTAGGGATAAACCCATCATTTTCATCCCAAATTAATATGTTGTGGTTTCAACCTAATAGGATGGGTAAATATTTTGAATAGAAATTTCACCCTGATGCTCTTTGTTTCTTTTGGTTTGGATCGGGCATAGACTCATGTTTTTATTATCTTTATGATAGTTGAATTTATAGGTGCAAAATGTGTCTGTGGTGGGGAGAATTTTCACTCCCCGACATCCAATACTCATTTAATATATATATTTTCTTGGTCACAAATATTTAGGTTTGAGGTCTGGATTGAGTACCAGTTAAAATTTTTATGTTTTGAATGCCTTGGGGGATTTTTAACATGTCCATGAGCATCCCAAGATTGGTGGAAACCATGAACTTTAGATAATAATCCCATGTGATAGTTCATGGTGTGAGATAGAAGATACTGCATAGTTTGAGCAGTGTAGGTCAAATTGTGCGCTATTTTCGTGTGGTTGTTCCTCTCATAGGCAGAAGCTATGACATGGTTTCTGCATGGTATCACATATTGTGTTGGTTGGTTGTGCACTCTCTATCCTCTTTGATGGAAGCTAAAGCATGGTTGGTGCGCTATTTGATAAATCATGTAGCTAAATAGTGTGAGTTGTGTAAATACCCCATACATGGAGAACATGAGCTTTACATACCTTTTTGGAATATATAAAACATTATACAAATAAACTACCTAATACCATATAATTTTATTGCCATTGGAAAAATGGAAACATAATCCCTGATACATAACTGATCTAAATTATCTCTCAATAGGTTGTTCTCGACTAGAACCCATCTTAGACACAACAAAGATAATATGTATCTTTATAACATGGGGAAATGAAACAAAAAAAGGGGTGATCTATAATGCTCAATAAGGTTAAACATTGGAAATATTTAAATATAAATATGACCATAGGGGTATGAAAACATGGTCATAACCTTAAAATAGAATACCCTTCAAATCTAAGACCATAAAAATAAATCATGTAATAAATCATGAATATTCATTAGACATGAATCATAAGGAAATAATGAACACAATCTTTGAAATCATTACATAGGAATAAAACATGTAATTATGGAAAATACATAGGCATATAATATGATTTCCATAGTAGCCAAGACATTTCTCCCAATACCATATTAGTAGTATGAGTTTACTCCCATATTATCTTGGTAGTCATAGTTCACTCCCATGTCCATATTATTAGCATGATTTCACTCCTCATACTATCCTTGTAATCATGGTTCACGCCCAGAACTGTCTTAGATGATCTAATGAGAAATAAATATTTACCCAAAGCATTGGAGAAAGATATAGGTCCAACCATTCTCATAATTAAATAATAAATACATTTTCCCTAAAATCATAATAAATCATCCCGTAACACATAAAAATAAACGGGTATCATTAATAATATGGTTAGTTTCACTTCAATATCCATGTTTTGTTACATAGAATAATGGTATCTATTATCTTGGGTAAAATTTATTCTTCTCTTTCATTCTTTTAATGTGATAGTTTTATTTTTCTTTTTCCTAATATGGGATTTTTAATAATGTTACCAAGACAAATTTCGAAACTATGATGATGTAATTTTTAAATGGGTGTAATGATGTAACATCTATAGTTTTATGAAAGAATAACTATGTTTAACAGCATGCATGATACACTACATTTAGATTAAATGAATTTATAAATATTATTACATAAATGTCACCATTATAACCTTGCTGCTGGAATGGAGGGACTGAATATTATCAACTAAATTATGAATTATGGTTCTAAAATGATTAAACAATGGTTCATTGGTTCACATATTTATTTGAAAAGGAAATAAAAACGAATTTAATATAAAGTATATGTTTTTATGAAAACTTGTTTAAAAATAGACTAATCGTGTTTATAAAATTCTATCACTCTTTATAGAATTTTATTTTTATTAAAAAAATTTATATATTCTATTTTAAGTTTTAAATTAATCTTATATGTTCTCTATATTTGATATAAGAATAGATTCAATTTTTTTAGACAAAAGAAGTATTTTTCTAAAAATGAAGTATTACCAGCTTTTGATAGAGAACCCATTTTTTAATTTATATTTTCACACATTTAAATTTTCAATTTCAAAAAATGAACTCCTTCTTTAAAATAGGTACATCAAAATTTATTTGGTTAATGTTTTGATATTTTTATGAAAACTATCATTTTTTTATGAATAGTAAATATATGATAATTTTAATTGAAAACAACATTGTCTGTTGAGATAATTTATATGGTAAAATAAGATAATGTAATGGTTTTATTGTATAAATGTTATATATTTTTATAATTTAATCCAATTAAGTTTATTAGATGAAATTTCAAATTGAAGTTGGACGTAAACACAAGTAAATATTTTGGTAGTTCTTAATTCTTAAAAACACTCTTCTTGGCTTTGACAACAAAAACTAATATTTGAATTTTTTTTTTGAATTTGGAAACTGGATTACAAATTTGGAATAAGAATTTCCAAAATTATTAAATAGATACCTTTTATTTTTTGAAATTATTAATAGTAATTTCAGAAATTATTTTTATTTACTGTGGTTATTGGGTACATCTAATAAATAAGGGTTAAAAATATCTTAATATTCTAAAACAACCCTAAAATTTGTCCCAATCCTATTAGATGAGTTATATTCGGACCATTAGAATCCTTATGTAGAATTATTGGCATTTGGGAGCCACTTTGAAGTGGTAATAACATGTTTTAATAATTAATTAAAAGTAATGGGAAAAATAACATAAAAATGCATCTTCTTGCTAAAACAATTTTTATATTGGTTTATATAAGTGATATCTTCAACTATTAATATTAATTAGAAATCAAAAATTATTTCCCATATCATGGTATTTTATGTATAATTTTTTACTGTTAATAAATAATTTTATTTATGACATAGTGATGATGCAGTGATTATCATATTAATGAAAGACTTAAATAAATTATATTTTAAATATATAAAAAATAATAATTTGAATATTATTATTCCGTATATGAAATTTATGTATAATTATGTCCTGTTATATTAAATTTATTGACTTTTTTCAAATTAATCATGTTTTTAAGACTAACAAAAATCAATTACAAAGGAGTGTCAACATTGATATAAATGATTTTTTTAAAAAAATATACTTTTATTAAATGATATAATAGTTCTAAAAATATTTTATTTGTAAAAATGACTTATAAAATGTTAAAAATATAATTATTGATCCAAATTGGATTATTTTTCTAATTTATATAAACTATAGTAACCATGTATTAGGAAAATAAAAGAAGACATGGTTAGAGTTACTGTTTTAAACAAAGGGTTAAAGCTAAAAGATAAAATTAATTGTGTGATATAAGGTTGTGTAATTGTAATTGGTTTATGAGGATATGACCAAAATCATATTATTACGGAAATAAATTAGTTTTGGAACATTAGAAACTGAAAATAAATATATAATAGAATGATATTTTAATAATTTTTTAAATTACCCTCCTCCCTCTAAGAAAAGGCCATAACCTCTACCAACATACTCAAAACTCTAAATACCCATGTATCATCCATATTCTTCTCAAATAATCTCCCTACATCCTTAACTTCCTCTTAGATACCTTAAATTGGGCATAAGGTAATTAGAGAATACCATTTGTCTCATATCAAAATAAGTTAAATGATTTAGAGGTAACATATTCTCTCAAGTTCTTTCTAATATTTTTCTTCTCCACCCCTTTTTCTCTTCATATTCAATGATTGAAAAACAAAAATAGTATCCAAAATATACTAGTATAATTTTATTAGATGTATTCTAACTAAACATACATGCACATCCATTTAATGTATACAAACATACTCTTTCTGTGTACTGTGAACTACTACCTCACGAAAAGATGATTGTTGAATTTAAACCTACCACGTCTCATGGTGGTCATTATGATGGAACTGTATTTATATTTGATATATTATTTTTAAATTGTTCTTGTTAATCTATAATTTTTATTTAATGATTTATTTATTCTTTCCATGACATGTAAATATGATAATATCATTTGAGGAAGTATGAACTACCCCCTCAAAGTGATATTTCTTGTTCATGATATGCATGGAAACTATAAAGGATGTTTTTATTAAACCTATGAGACAAAAATGACTGAAATATAATACTATAATTATTTTATACATTTATATCATTTTATTATTATTCTTTTAATCTGACAATATTATGAATGTAACATTCTTGCGTACTGATATCCCGTAGTCTCCATTAACAGTGTATTTCATATCATATCTCCAAATATGGTGGAAATTAAATATACATATATATTGGATATATATGATATTTAAATAATTAATAATATTCTAAATATTATTAAATTTTGACTACATGTACAATTTATATCAAAACAAGTTGATTTTTGACTCAAGTACCGAATACCAACAAAATGATCAACATGAACTTGAATAATTATGTGTTTGTTATAGTAATGTAATAAGACATATAAAAGGAATAATAAACATGGAAATTGTTCTCAAACAATTATAATTTTTTGTATGTTTATTATATTGTAATAACAAGGAATATACGTGATGATAAGGACTCAAGGTAAGGGAACTTCTTAACCCAATTTCCATTCATTGGGTTAATCTTGTAATTCATAATTATGTTGTTCTATGATTATGTGAGAAATAAATTTTTTTGTTATGTATTTTATTTATAAATTATATATGTGTAATTATTGTGAATATAAATAATTTAACTATTTTACATACAAAATTATCTTAGTAAGGTAACTATTAAACACAATTTCTACTCATTGGGTTTTATGAATACTTTATTTATTATATTATTCCAAGATTATTTGTGGAATCACTTTTTATTTATTTATGTTTTAATTCACAGTTCCATTTTTGTGGATATAATGTTTCCACACATAATCACCCCATTGATAAATTCTTACATCACTTATACGAACTTTGTATGGGAATTCTTAACTCATTCTCATTTCATTGAGATAAATATTTATGTCATTCATTTTGTTTTTCCATGAAGATGTTTGACTGTCCTCTGATTATTTTACATTTAAAATCCACCAATATTGGGTTTATTTTTTTTACACATAATTATTTCCTTGGTTTATCCTTAATATAATGATATGATCTTAATAGTGGATTGCGTCTCAAATTTCATTCCATTGAGAATTATTTATTATTATGAACCAATTCAATTTTATATGGTGTATATAGTTTACATGGACATATTATATCACAAATATCCTTATTATCATGATAATATAAGTTTTTAAAATTTTATTCTTTAATTATTATTTTTCAAGTATTTCCCATGTGAAAAAGGAATCCTACTAAAACATCATTTTAAATGTTTTAATTATTTATTCTTCTAAATAATTCTAATTAATGTATATAATTTTAAAATGATTTTATGGATTTTTTTATATAGAAATTAATGTTCTAAAATGTAAATTACATTAAATTATTTAATATTTTATTGGTTAATTTGATTCAAAAATCTATTTATTAAATGTATTATATGGTTTTGGAAATTGATTTAATATTTCAATATCTTATATTGATTTATTATGATTGATGAGTGAAATGTTGATAATTTGAGTATTTTATTTGATATGATTATATAAATTTTCTAATAAAGTTGATGGGTGGTAAAGTAATAATCCAAATATGGGTTGTTCTCCGATAAACATTGGGTGTGAGTCAGTGATAGCTCTCCAATGCAATGGTAACATGAGACATGGAAACATTATGGTTTCTCTTAAATGATTTAGGAAATATACTATGATGGGTATTCCAAACATAATCACGATGGTTACTCCTTAAGTTTCTATAAAAGCTAAATGTATGTATGTTATGGATGCCACAAGTTAGCATTCTGATTTATGTCTTCTATGAGTTATTCAGAAATATTATTATTTCATAAGGTATACTGGAGTGATTTTTTTTATGAGTGAAAAGTATGATTTTCGTTATTTGTATATAATCAAGGAATAATCTTTTATTTATTTATTTTATAACCTCTACTGAGCTTTCTATCCTCACGCCATGTTTTTGAAATTTTTTTCAAGTGGTATAAGGAAGGGTAAAAGAATGGAATAATTTAAGAATAGTTTTATCAAGTAAATAATTTTTTGATTATTTATGGAGTTTTATTGTTGTGAGAAAATCGGATAGAATAAAAGTGTCTACGTTGTAATATTCGATATTTAATTTATTAGTTATGGCCCAAATATCTAAAACTCTAAACTTGAAAGAAAATTCATTGTGAATAAAAAGTCAAATTATTGACTAATATTAAGATTAATTAGTATTTTAAATGGTGAGGCCTTATAACCTCGTTCCACATTATGGATCAATGGTTATTTATACAAACTATTCGGTGGAAGGTGATCACTAAGTGGAAATGATCATGTCTCTTATTAAGACTGGACCCCATGTTTTATTTCAGTTTTTCCTTTCAATGTTTTTTTTAACTGCATTATTTATTCATAATTGTAAACATTTCTTTCACTTTGATAGTTAATCGTAAGTTGTTTCTAGATTTGAATTTGATTAAGTAGATTGATTTAAAAATTTAAAATTACAATCCATATTGTTGTAACTAATAACTAATAACTGTTTGAGAAATCATTTAAAGGGTCCATGATTTTATAAATCTACTACTTTGTTTAACTGGGCTGTTTTTTATTTCAGATTGGGGAACTTTAAAAGATGTTATTTAGAGAAAAACATTTATAGGTACACAATTCACCACCCCCTCTTGAGTGTCCTACTCTGACCAACAATATAAGACGATAGATTACTTATATACACCATCTACAAAGACACTAACCCATAGGTTAATAGGATTTGGTGATTATTAATGAAATGTATTGTTTAACTTATGTAGTTGATGTTTAATAAATTCTTTTATTTCATATGAAATATCTCATAGTATAAAATCTTATACGTAATATAGGAGTTTTTATTATTGGACCAATTAGTTAAATTTTATGTTTCCTAAATTTATATTAGAATTTGTTTTAGTGTTTTTTTTTGATTTGATTAGAGAACATTAGTGATAACCCAAGTGATAAGTCTACATGTATGGAAAATTCATAAAGTATAGGTAATGTATTGATTGAATGGTTTCATTCAAATTACATCCTAATATAGACATTGGAATGTGGATATAGATATAGAATAATTCACATATGGGTAATCACCCTGAAAAAGGCTTGTTAAGAGTTAACTCAATCTACACATGGTTCATGAAAAGTGGCCCTTTGACTATACACTTATATAGACATTCATAGGGGATATTTTTTATCAATGAAATTTTATTTTTGGGAAATTGTTACAAATTTATTATGTTATGGAAATAGGTTAAACAATAAAGAGAACCAAACCAAAAGTATAACAGACTAATCTAATAGTTATTTATCTAAAACTGAAGGACAATTTGATGATTTTAAAGAGTAAGACATTTCGTGGTACAATTTTTTATATCATCATTTATGGTAATTTAATTTTTCGTCACTCTCATTATCCCCATTTATTTATAGTAATTGGTGATTCCCAAAATAACCATATAATCATTAGATTGCATATACAATGTATGGATTATCCATTTGATAAAAGTAATGGGAAAAATGATGGAGTGAGAAATAACATAGTTATATATAATCTTACATAATAAATTATTACTATCAAAATGAAAATAGTTGAGTTTAAAAAACACCAATGAGTATAGGGATGATGTCTCATGGATTTTTGGGTGTTGAAGATCACAAAGAAAAAAAAAGATTTAATTTTCTTCATAATAAAATAGTGGAAAGAGGCACCTAGTAGAATACCTAAAATAATATTATTATTATTTATCTATGAAAAAGAATAAAATCAAGAAACATAATTCCAAGGTGGATGAAGTGTTTTGTGATCACAATTAGAATAAATAATTTTATTTCTAATGATCAATATACAATTCATTGTTTTATAGTTTATGATTTTGGGAAAAATTAAAAGCATTACAATAATAAGAATTATTAAGTTGAAAACCGAAAAGAAAGACAACCTATACCATGGGAACATGAAAAATATTATATAAAAACAACAATTAAAGTTGATATATTTATTATGTTGTGGTACACCTATTTTTTAATTTAGAACTGCGGATTCCTTCTATCAAGTATGTTTTCACCAAATATTAACTATTATATTATAAATCAAAACACATAGTTTTATCATTATTACATCCATGGTAAATATATATCATTATATTTTATGTTATAAAAATTCATGAAAGACGTAGTGTCTATAAATTACATGGATTTTAGTTGATTTTTGAAATGAAGCAGTCATATCCACATAGAATCCATTTTATGTACCAAAACAGGGGATTCAAATTTCAAATTTCAATCCATAAAATGGTCATCTATAAATTTAAGGATGATTATCAACTCTATTCTAAAACAAATTCTATTATAGAAGTTATCATACCTAATCATGAGGTATTTTTTTCAAATGAATTAAGAAAAATTAAATAATAGTATTTACATATTATGACATAAAAAAATTTGTTCTCTATGTTTTTAAATCTGAAATATCTCTAGATATTAGATCATGGGTCATTTATATATTTTATATATCCATAAATGTATTTTAGTGTGAAAACTAAACTTTTCAGGTAGAAATTCATTTAAGTGGGGGGAATTTAACACCTTGATATTTTGGAATATATTTATCTATAAATTAAACTCATGTTATCTAAATAATTTCAAATTATACCACAAAATAAAATGATCAAAAACATATTTGATTAGTATTATTTTGAAAAATTAAAGAGTAATAAAAAATATAGTAAATAAAAAGATACTACTCAACTAAAATAATAAACATTTAGATGACAGGTAATATGATTCATTTAATAATAAAAATATTTGTTGTTTATAAAATAATTTATTTTTAAAGAGTTTAATTTTGTATCCGAAAAAATAAAATTTAAATTTTTAAAAATATTATTATATATGAACTCCTATATTAAATTTATTTAAATTATCAATTTATACGACATAATATTAAGAAGATGTATAAATGTTATTTTTTTAACAAAAAAATGTCATCATATGTTTTCTATTAATTTGTGTTTTTATTTTATAATTAGAATTTTTTAAATTGAAATCATATTTAAATTCGTTATTTAAAAATTTTAATAGTATTGATTTATGAGATATTTCTTAAAAGGTATATTTTTTGGTCAATAATAAAAAATAACAATTTTCAAAATAATGTTACTTTATGAAATTTATAAAATATTATAAAACATTTAATGGCTATTAAACATTATTAGAATAAAAATTATTTATTTAGATACTAAAATAATGCATTAAAATATTTAATTTTGATTTTATTGAACACATGTTCGTCATTTTTGAAACCTAAGTAATATTATATTATAACTAAAACTATTTTTTGATATCTTTTTCTTTAATTATGATTCCACATGGTGGAAATCAAATTTTTGAATTTTATATAAACAATTACACTTATTTTTCTTATAATAAACATATTATTTTCATCGAACTCAACAATATTGATAATATTATGTAAATCCTAATTTTCAACCATAAAAATAATATTTTAAAAAAATATTTATATTTTTATCTGTAATAAATCCAGAATTAATAATTTCACCATGATAAATATTATTTTAAATAAATATACTTCTTATATGGAATATTTAGGTCCAAATTATTTATTAATTCAAATTTTCACCATCAAAAGTTAATTTCATAGGTGAAAAACGTTATCATGGTAAACACAAGAAAATGGTAAAAGAGAAAATTTTACATTTAACAGACATAAAAATAGATTAACTTTTTTTATAATTTTTGGTTGAGGATATATAAACAATAAACCTTAACCTGTAAGATATTTTACTTTATTGGATATTTATCACCCCTGAATAGTAATGTTTTCAAATTGTTACAAACATTCCACTAAATTCTATTATGAAGGACCCATTACCAAACCACATCTTCTCACAGCCAAACGAAATGGATTCATTTAAATATTCCAAATTAAGTCAACAATACTATAGAAAAATCCTTGATATTTTTTCTCATAACCCCACATAAAAACCCATAATCTAGTATGAAAATATGCTCATCCAATGAGTAGGGTAAAATTTTCCGATACACCTTTTTTATTTCCTTTTCATTATTTCATGTCATAACTCTTCTAAATACAATATATCCATTTGAAAATAATTTCATAATTATTATAATACTAATAATATGTTATTAATTTTATGTAATATCCATTTTCTACACTCAACCCATCCATTCAAAAAATGCAAATGCCGCTTCTGTTATGTGTAGATCATCGGCTCCATAAGTGACATGATCCTTTTTTTCAAAAAATCGATTATTTGATGGTTAAAATAGTGTATGTAACATATTAATAAGATATTTATACCATTATTTATAATAAGAAATTTTATATCATTTAAAAAAAATTACCCTTCAATGTGAATAAACATGTCACCTATGTGTACGTGCACACTACGTCCTCCACAAAAGTGACATATTTCATTTTTCATATAGAGTTTTATTATTTATTAAAATAAATTGAATTATAATTTAACCACATAAAATGATATATATTATATAATTATTAATCTATAATAATTTTATTATTCCCAATAAATATTATTCTTAACTATACTCTCCAATCGATTATGGTTTATTATTGATTGGGTTGGTTTAACCACTTTGTTACACAATGATATAAATTTCACACATGGATGACTGTGTAAACATAAGTACTACAATTATTATAAATTAATGATAATATAATGTTTGTATTGTATTTATGGAGATGTTATATGAGCATTATTCATATTATTATTATATATCTATTTCATTCGATATATATTTCTGAAACATCTCTTTCACCAACATTTTGTCATAAGTCAATACGATAATAATTGAAAAATTAAATTCAAAAAATATAATTTTTTTTAAAATATATTCTTGTAACTATAATCCTATCATAAGTATGAACTTTTACTCTACAAATAATAATATACATCACCATTATATATCTAATACTAAAAAACAATCACATCCCATAACATAAGATGATGGAAATAAAATACAATATTGGTATTAAATGATTATAAATGACTCTTATAGAACAATATATGTATGAATATTGTTTTTAAAAATGTGATTATGGTAGCTATTTTCTACATACGATGGGTTAGTTGATGTTTGGTTAAGAGAGATATTTATTATGAGTTGTTCATAATGGAATATTCATTCATTGATTTATAATTATTGTTAATGAAACCTGTCATTATATGATTCTAAATTTTATCCAATTATTTTATAAATTCTTTATTCAACATTATTTTCTATGGATTTATAATCATTTCTCCTCAAATCCGTTCATGCATATTTTTTATTTCAATTACTATATTATTCACATGGTCCTTCATATCAATTTAAATAATTGATAAATGTCTAATTTTTTAAAATAACTTCATTTAAATGGTTTTTGTAATACATGTTTGTTATATAATATCAAAAATTATAATTACTTTATTTTATTTTATGTTTATTTTCATTGTCTCACTTCAATGGGGTTTTTATTAAAAAAAATTATCCGTAATGTTTTTTTATTGACTCAAATGATTTCAATCATTCATAATTTTTCTTTTTTTAATATTGAAATAAAAATGGGTTTATTAAATTATATGATGGTATTATAATTTCTTCACACTATAAAGCCCTGACCCCAGTTTCCCAGAGCTAGTGCCTTATTTTATTTCATTGGAATAAAAACAATGAATAATCATCCCAAAGGACCAATTAGTTTAGTATTATTGGAAAGAAGATACATAAATAAGTTCATCTTTACAATAAGAAAGTAAATACAACACTATTTTATTCAACTAAAAAAATCATGTCTCTAAGATTACGCTTTCAATTCATTCATAAATTATTTCATTATTTCCTAAGATAATGAAACATAAGAATGGGGTGAGCTAAAACACTCAGTAAGTGTAAGCAATAAAGAGGAAGATAATATAAACATTATACATGGTTAATAATTGAAAACACATGCCTTTAATAATAAACATTAATGCATTATGGAAAGAATACGAGGTGAGTAAATAATGCCATAATAAAACATAATCATGGGTATTCTACTAGTAGAATAACCACATGAACATTCAATTACTAGCTTTATAATTAGAAATTTGAGTATTCCAGACATTTTGATACATTTTTTCATGTCCCGGTGAAGACGTCTAATGAATAAGGCCTCGGCCAAAATCCATATCACATTGGGAAAGGCCTCGGCAGATTCCACGTCTAGTTGTCACCACTAGTGCAGAAAACATTTTTTATGTCGGTTATTTTTCATTATTTACGTTGGTTTTTAGGCGACCTTAATACGGACGACGTTATAAATAACGTTTTTTACGTCAGTTATTTA
>OY728136.1:762894275-763012483 GCA_963277665.1 Viscum album
CAGATCCATAGACTAGAGACAAGTCACACAACCACATAACCCCTCTAGGGATTCAGTTTGAAGGTTCCACGAAGCACCTGTCTAGAGAACTCACTCCCCAAGTGTGAAGGATCTAATGAAAACCGTCTGAGAAGTAATGTTCGTAAAGAAAATTTGTGATAGATAGATACACTAATTCTAGAAGAACACATTCTTGTGTGGAAGAAGATCACGATACATAGATGAGGATAACTTCTAGGGCCTTGGTGGATACTATAAATCTTCCAGATTCACCTACTAAGTAGAGGATAAGTGTCCTCTAGGATTATTCATGTCGATACTAGACTCTACCTATGGTAAATAATGGATAGAGGATCGTGCTATGTGCCTGTTATAGGGATACCTGACACTATCCCATTAATTCCAGCTAAAGGGATTATATTCCTATTGATGGAATCGATACCTAACCATTAGGGGAATGTGAAAAAAGGGACTAAACTAAATGAAACATGTCCAAGGAATGCTGGACATGGGGATGAATCCATGTTTTATGATATGAACAATGTGTAGAAGGGGACACACACTGTGTGTCACAACTCTAGGTACTACCCATGTGTAACAACCTAATTTAAAAGGAATATGAAGTGTAAACAGGTATGTAAACAGTGTGCAGGACTGACCACACACTGTGTCTGAGTAATCGGTGTTCCCTCGTTGTACGCGTCCATGTGCCCATACATGGCTTCAACCTTTGTGTGCCTTATCATGTTACTGGTACAAGGGGTAACCAATGCATCCAGCCTGGTCTGTCTATGGGGTAGAGTATACAACCGAGTACTCCACCGAGTGTCCATGTATCACCCCAGATACACCCTGAGTCCTACGTAAGGACCCACACAGTATATTATTTGAAGAACATTCATGGTCATCTCTTACTTCATTTCAGAACGCTAGCTTCCACTAAGCTGGTCCGATATAGATTATATTTCAAGATACATGCCACATGTTTTGGAAATTTCTAGAAACCACGTTCTTCCACCATGCGCCTACGGTGTTCTTCACATCCTCAATCCAGTCACTCGATCGTCGTGAAACTCCAAGTTTGAGGTATCCCCAAAAATAAGAAGTTGTTTCTATTGTTTTCGAACCTCTGATCATCCCTAAAAATAGAAACGGATTTACCCACACGAAATATATTTTAAGAATGATAACTTCCAAAACATGTTGATTTGTCTTCTGCTCTCACTGTCACACCTCTACTGGGACATCATGATGCCAAATCTCTGTTTTGGGATCGTTGCGGCATGAAATGTGTACAAAACAATTACTCATTCATATCCCCATGAAGAAAGATAATACACGAGGAAGAGGGAGGAATAAGAACTAACAAAAAAATAGGAATAAACCTTCTACATCATTTTTCATAGCATTAATCTTCTCCTATTAAAATATTTTAAAAGGGAAAATTAAAAACATCCAAACAGAAAAAAATAATTTTTAGGAACAGACCCAATAATGAAAATCCCTCCCATAAAAAACTACGTTGTATGGGTCAACCGGTTTGTGGGTGATGGATTCCTCATGTGTTAATCAAGTTTTAATGATCACAAATCTCATTACTGTTACTTAATCTTGAACTTCATTACACATCTTGTTAATTCTCCTCAATCTCAATAATAGCTACACATCATGTTTTTATAATAACAAATCTTATGGATGTTAATTACTCTCTTTATTATTTACAAATCTTATGCATAATCAAAAATCTCGCATATATTATCACACCTTTATATTTATGATTCAAATTATCTTACTCTCTAATGATTAACCTTAATCCATATTCTCCATATCACTGTCTTAGTCCAAATACAAATATTTGTCTAAGTATGGAGACACCGTGAAGGAATCACCGTGACCAGACACCGGGACCAGACACCGTGACCCAGACACCGTGAAGGACACGCCGTGAAGGAATCATTGTGACCCAGACACCCTGAAGGACTCACCGTGACTGGACACCGTGACCCAGACACTGTGAAGGACTCACCGTGAAGGAATCACCATGACCAGACACCATGAATCTCACACCATGAAGCTCATACCGTGAACCACATACCGTGAAGAAGACACCGTTTCCATAATCACTATGACATTGTTTCTTAAGTTGTTGTAAATATTATTTAAATAATGCTAACGGTCATATTTGTTGTTTTTAATGCAATTAATGTTATTTAATGATAGTTGTTTCCATGTTAGGAAACCGTATCTCATGCCTATGAGAAGGGAATCATTCCTACTTCAGAACTCGTGGAATATAAGAATGACTGAGATGTAGTACACGAAAAGTGGGGTGCAAGTGTGAATATACAACATGAAGAACTTACGTACACCCAAGTGCATTGTGTTGAACAAGAAGAACAATCCTGAACATGATGGAGATTTTAAGACCTTAAAAGAACTTTCATGAGTTCAATCCAATAATGTTGAAGAACACACGACGAATCAAGAGAACTTTCTCACTCTTGAAGAAGACAAGCTGAACTATGACACTCTGTTTTTCAACAGAAAAACCAGAGGACTCAGAAGCATTCCTTCTGAATCCAACAAGTCCAGAGCTACATTGATAATCACTAGAGCTCTCTAAACTCTCATTTATCATCTCTACGTGATTTATTTATTAAATTTCGAGCAGTGTGGTGTACTCTTTATATCTTTACACACACTGTCTCCTGCACTGAAATTGAGGATATCAAGATCCTCACTCAAATTCTACTAACTTATGTTTACCCACGTCAACATTGGAAGAGTTCCTTGTGAGACCTGGTCTTTGTTTTGTTTCCCATGAAGAAAAGTGGTAGAGGTCCCTGCGTGGCCTGGACAGTTTTGTAAAACTGTTGTTAACCCCGATCAAGGGTGTGGATCAAATTTATATATATTTGACAGGACTAAGTCTCATCTTGAGACTGAACCTCTTGTTATATCTAATGTGCATCTTTTATTTACGTTTAAATTATACTACATATATCTTATTTATTCTACTACTATTACTTTGAAATACAAAATTATTTTGAAGCTACTTTGATAGTTAAATTAGAAAGTGTTTACACTTATTGTAAATCAATAGGTTTTCTTCAAAAGTTAGTTTAACCTTGTGGTTAAATTAACTGAGACCTAATCAATCTTTCAGAAGCTAATTGAACATTTAAAATCTGTATAAATTCACTACATTTTAACTTATTTTATAAATCGGGGGATTTTACCTAGACAATATTTTAACAGAAATTTTAATTGGAACTCAATTCGCCCCCATCTTGATTGTCCCCTGTGACCAACATTTGGTATCAGAGGATTAGTTTTTGTTTACAGATTTTTGAAATACTCTGTTTTTCAACTGTGATTTTAGTTGCATCTTTAAAGATCTTAGATTTCTGTTAATTCAAAATGTTTATCTCTTTAAATTCTCTTTCTAAAATCTATTTTTGAATAATAGACTATAGGGTGCTGCAACTACTAGGCCACCTTTCTTCAATGGTAAAAACTATGCTCAGTGGAAACTTAAAATGAAAATGCATTTAGAAAGCATAGGTTTTGATATTTGGACTGCCATAGAATCAGAATATAAACTTCCCATTACTGCTAGATCCACTTGGGATGAACCTACAAAGAATGATTACAATAATAATTGTAAATCCATGAATGCAATGTACTATTCTTTAGGATATGAAGAGTTTAACAGAATTTCTGCATGTAAAACTGCTTTTGAAATTTGGGATACGTTGGGTGTTTCTCATGACAGAACAACCAATGTTATAGAAATGAGATTAAATACTTATACTATTAAATATGATAATTTTAAAAATTGAAAACTGATGAACCTATTTCTGACATGTATCTCAGGTTTAATGAGATAGTCAATACAATGAATTCACATGGAAAGGTTGTTCTAGCAAAGGAACAAATTATGAGAATCTTGAGATGTTTACCAGACTGATGGAGAGGCACATCTGTTTCAATTAGAGAGTCATGTGACATTTCTACTCTACCTGTCAAAGAACTCATTGGTAAGCTTATGATGTATGAGGAAGAAATCAAGGTGAATAAAGAGGAATATGATGAACCTAAGATGAAATCAGTGGCTTTCAGGACTACTACTTCAAAGAGAAAGGACAATGATAAAGCTCAACTGCCTATTGACTGTTCAACCAGTGAAAATTCTGACTCTGATAGTGATGCTGAAATGGCTCAGATAGCCATAAGGTTTAAGAAACATTATAGGAAGAAGAAATTCTTCAAAAAAATTACAATGGAGAGTATGACAATAAGGTACATTGGAAGGAGGATTGGAAAAAGTCAGATAAAAGTTATGAAGACGTCTATTATGAGTGAAAAAGAAAAGGACATATTAAAGAAGACTACCCAAAGCTCAAATTCAAGATGAAATATGATTACAAGGACAGTAAGTACAAAAAGGATATGAAGGCTACTTAGAGAGCTTCTGGGGATTTCTCCAATGAATCTGAAGCTTCTGAGACTAAAACCAGAAATAAGGAAAACATGTGTTTTATGAAAAACCCATCTGATGTAATCTTAGATACTCCTGCTTTAAATTTTTATTATTCTGATGATAGTGCAGAATCTGATTCTGATTCTGAAAACATGACTAGTGAGAAATTGTTTGAATATTGTAATATGCTGGAAGAGACATGCAATGAACATAAGGATAAATACAAATCCTTAAAGAAACAGCATTCTCTCACTACTACATTTAAAACTGAACTTACTATTGAAAAAGAGAAAAATGGTCAACTGTTAATGGAGAACACTGCACTGAAAATGTCTAATGAGAAACTCAGAAAGGATTTAGAGAAATTCACAAATGGAAAGGATACACTAACGCAAATTCTAGGAAATAAAGTTGAACCAAAATACACTACTAGAATAGGCTACAAACCTGGACAGAGACAGTTTATTATGAATAGATTTATTCCTAAATCTGGACAGAATAAAGCTAGTTTAATTTCTGGACATTTATATGCTTCAACTAGTTATATTCATAGGTACAGATCAAATAAGGTTTAACTTTCAATGTCTGTTGATTCTACATATTTAATGAGACCCATAAGACAAATTTGGGTAATGAAAGCTTTTATTGGTAACCTGTCTGGACCCAAGAAGATCTGGGTACCAAAATCATTTCCTATCTAAATCTTTTCTATAGGAAACCTACTTAAAGAGCATCGGTAGGAAGACATGGTACTTGGATGGTGGATGTTCAAGGCATATGTCAGGAGACTTCTCATGCTTTAAAAGCTTAGTCAGAATTGATGGAGGCTTTGTCGCCTTTGGTGATAATTCTAAAGGGAAAATCATCGGCATAGGCCAGATTGGTAACACTGAGTCAGTATTAATTTCTAATGTTTTATTCGTTGATGGTCTTAAATATAATTTTTTAAGTATTTCTCAGTTATGTGATGATGGTTTTAATGTTAAATTTGAAAATTATTCTTTCAATGTTTTTAATTCTAGAAATTCTTTCGTATTTTCTGCCCTACGAAATGAAAATGTTTATGATGTTGATTTAAATTCTTTAGCCATGAAGAATATTACTTGATTAAATGCTTTTCATAATGAGTCCTGGATTTGGCATAGAAGATTAGAGCACTGAAATATACACTCACTTAGAAAACTTACATGGAAGAACATAGTGAGAGACCGACCCAAACTTGAGTTTCCAAATGACAAAGTTTGTAATCCTTGTCAAAAGGGAAAGAAACACAAAATCTCTTTCAATCCAAAGAAATAAGTTTCAACTTCTCAACCTCTCGAGTTGGTTCACATGGATTTTTTTGGACCATCTAGAGTTTCTAGCATAAATGGGAAGCATTATGTCTATGTCTTAGTGGATGACTTTTCTAGATATACATGGGTATACTTCTTAGCTCACGAAAGTGAAGCTTGTTCTTACATTGCTAAATACTTCTTAGCGGACATAAGATTAAAACTCTATGAAGTGATCATGGCCATGAGTTTGAGAATCATGTGTTTGAATCCTATTTCTCACACAATGATTATAGTCATAACTTTTCTTCCCCTAGGACACCTTAGAAAAATGGTGTAGTAGAAAGGAGGAATAGAACCCTACAAGAAATTTGTAAAGACCCGGAAATTTCAAGGAAATTTTTTTGTTATTTTTTCTTTGGAATTTTATGAGTCCGCAGTTTCTGACGGCACCTGATTCCGAGGCCCGGAGTGCCCGAAATTAATTTCCAAAGTTTGGCTCGGGTACGTTCAGTGAACGAACGAGCGGGATTTCCTAACTTTTGATCTGGTGCTCGGAATTGAAATCCGAGGACACCGATGAACTCGTAGCACCGATATTCGCTTAAGGAGACCTTTCCCGAAGTTGCGTTTACACGAGGGGAGTTGTAAAAATAAATTTGTGAATGTTAAAATAAAAATTTAACTTCAATTTTTATTTTTATCTTCCTTAAGTGTTTTTATCCTTTGGGTGGAAGTTGGGTGACAACCCAACTTCCCTTGGGAGGTTAAGAGGGTGGTGGGGCCCACACGAACCCCACCCCTTCATATTCTCTAACCCCCCCCCCAACTCACAATTAATGATGTAAACTTAGGTTATAACTTATGTCATTAATAAGTGAGTTTAATTAAAGTTTTGAAATTCAAACTCTTGAATTTCAAAAGACTTAAGTTGTGTTGTGTTAAGTTGTAAGGTCATGCTTTAATTTTAATAAACTTAAGTTATAACTTATGTTTTAATTGTGGGGAATTAAATGAAGAGGTTTGAATTTCAAACCTTTGAAATTCCAAACCCTTCTATTTAATTCAGTTTTTAGTTTCCTTTGCGGGTTGGCGTTTGCTGTGCGGAGAGGAAAAGAGGGAGGCTTCTTGTGAGTTCTTCCTCCACGACGAAGAACGCGGCGTCCTTCTTCCACGACGTCGGACTGCAACGCATTGGATTTCCTCCACGACGCCGCAACGCATCCTCTCCGCGACGTGCTTTCCGCGGCGAACCTACGTCCATCTACCGCGACGCCATAACCGCGATGCCGACGACGTCTTCTTCTGTGACGTCCGACCTCCGCGACGCTCGTCCTTCGCGGATCGTTGATGAGCTCCGCGAGCTTCCTTCGAGGTAGGGGTTCTTGAGTTCGTTGTTTACATTTTAATTGACATCCCTCAAGTATTTCTAAGCCACTTGATATCAAACTAACGGGAGGAGGCCGGTCCGCACAAACACGGCCGATCCTCCTCCATCGTGGTTTAGTTTTATTATGGTTTGAAGCGGGGTAACACGGTACCATTGCACCGCGCGAAAAGAATTATTTAACGCCAGTTTGGGTCACGACGAAGAACCGCGACGCTATAATGCCGCGCCTTTGAGAACGGATGAGACCGCGGCCGGAGTCGGGCCTTGGCGGTGGGGCGCGACGTCGTTACGCTACGAAAATCTTGCAAGGACCGAACAAGAAGGGCGGCCGGAAAAACCGGCCACCGGCGGAAAAAGAAGAACCGCGGCTGGACGGCCACGGCGAAACACCCAGAGGCGGCCGGCCACGCCAGCCGCCGGTTATCAGAACAGCCGCGGCCCTATGGCCGCGGCGGAGGAGCTAGGGGCGGCCGGCCTCGCCGGCCGCCGGGAATCAGGAAGGGCCGCGGCGGAGCAGCCAGGGGCGCCGGCCTTGCCGGCGCCGGAGATCGGGTGGGCCGCGGCTCTACGGCCGCGGCGGAATAACCAGGGGCGGCCGCCGGAAACCGAGGAGGAGCCGCGGCTACGGCCGCGGCGGAGAAGAGAAGGCGGCCGGCCGCGCCGGCCGCCGGTTTGCTCGGAGGCGGGACCCGCAGGTCCCGCGGGTGGACAAACGGCCGGCTTCAATGCCGGCCCTGCTTTAATTTCCAGGGGTTTGAAACCCCCGGCAGCCGAGGAACGGGCCCCCCTCACGTGGGGGGGGGGGGCGTTGATTGAAGTCACGGGGGGCGGCGCCCCCCGTTTCGCGCGAAACCACGCGCTCGGCCAAGCTGGCCGAGCAGTTCTAAGCGGCCGGACCGCGCGACCGGCCGGGCCGGGTCGCGCAGGCCGGGCCGGTTTGTGCCGGCTGGGCCGGACCGCCCAGCCGGGCCGGGCCGAGCCAACTGGGCCGGGCCACGCGGAACCGGGCCGGACCCGGACCCGGTGCGGTCCGACCCGGATCGGACCGGTTCAGGGGGTACTGGGCCGGGCCGGGCCGGGCCCAGACCCCCCGTTTTCGGACCTTTTCAGTCAAAAGCTCATAACATGCGCTGTAGACCTCCGAACGACGAACCGTCTGCGGCAACGCGATCCTTGGATCGAGACGGTCGTTTCGGTATATCGCACTCAAGGTTTCGGATTACTTTGAGTTCGGCCGGGTTGGTTCGTTCACGAAACCAACCGGGCCTTCGGAGCGGAAACGCTCATATCTTGAGCCACGAACGTCCGATTGACGCGCCGTCAGTCGCGTTGTGTTCCTCTTAGTGAGACGGATCTTTTGGAATACTCCGCCCGAGGTTTAGACGCAGGTGGAGTACGGTCGGGTTGGTTTTGCCTTAAAAACCAACCGGGCCCCGGAGACGAAAATGCCAATAACTCTCAGACCGGGCGTCCGATCGACGCGCCGTCTGTTGCGTTGAGTTCCTGTTGACGATACGGTACTTTTGGATACATCAACTCCGGTCTTCGTGACAGTTGATGTATCAGCCTCTCGGCTCGTGGAGCGGACCCTCCGAACGAGCTTGCTATGTGCGGGAACCCTAGTGCTGGCTGCGACTGTTACTGTGACGACTACTACTACTGTGACTGTGACTGCGACGACGACAGTACAGAGATCCTGTGTGGATTCGACGACGACGACTACAACACTCAGCGATCCTACGTGGAACAGTGCTACCGAACCTGTGTGAGCTGAATCTTCTGTTGACCTTGGGCGGTGGAGCGCTTGGGTGTAGCGGCGGACCCGTGGTACTTGACAGTGGTGGTGCGCTTGGATGCAGCAGCAGACCCTTGGCGGTGGAGCGCTTGGTTGTAGCGGCGGACCCGCGATACTTTACGGAGTGTGTGTTCTTGGTTGTAGCGACAGACCCGCGACGGTGGAGACGAGCGTGCAGAGTACGGAGACCGTGTAGCCGGCTGAGACCTGACGACTGCTTGACCGACTCGACTTGGAGTGAGTCGACTAGCCCAGTGGACGGAGCGCCCGGTATTTGGCGGCAGACCCACGGCGGACGGAGCACCTGGTAGTTGGCAGCAGACCCGCGGTACTCGACAGGAGGAGTACCTCAGTAGGCTATCTGGGTAGCGCCCGGTATTTGGCAGCAGACCCTCAGCGGACGGAGCGCCTGGTAGTTGGCAGCAGACCCGCAGTACTCGACAGGAGGAGTACTTCAGCAGTCATAGGTTAGTGAGCAGTACCTCGGAGTCGTGACAGGACTACTGCACACTTCAGAGACGGGGCTCTTCAGCAGCTACGGTTTCTATAATGAAAATCCTGGTTTGAGCTGAGTCAATGATCTTTGTGTTTCCTCATGATTGAGATGGACCGCTTGATAACTTAGGTATATGTATGGGCATATACCTGGGTAATAGTTATCCGTTGATTTCATAAACTTGTTATAAACCGTGTGGACTTGTACTGTTATCCTATGTGGATTTTACTGTTTACTCTTCTTTGTGGATTGGATTGTTCTTGGGCTCGTGTTGGAGCCGAACGGAAATTGGTGACATAGGTATATGTATGGGCATATACCTAATCAATACTGGATGTTACTTCGTGATTGTTACTTTTCTTCGTGGTTTATCCTTTGTGGATTTGAGAGACCTTCAGGGGTCTCAGGGTCCCTACTGAGTAGCTTATACTCACCCCTACACGGGCTTTGCCCACACTTCGTTGTGTTGGTTGCAGACGACGGACAGCGCTGACTGCGGTTGAGGCTTACGGAGTAGGTCGGTACCCGGAGGAGGACCACTGAGCGGGACGTGCTCGGAGCGGACAGTTGGACCCGAGGAGTTGTGAGCTATCTGTACCTACCCTTCAGGTAGGATCCGTGGTGGACGATCCAGGAGCTGAGCCATCTGTACCTACCCTTCAGGTAGGAATCGAGGAGGATGTCCCAGGAGCCGCTTGTACTTTCAGTTGCTGTTTTCCCTTTCGAGTTGTACTTTACTTTCAGTTGGGCTTGTATTCCGGCCCCTTTACTTCAGCACAGTTATTCTAGTTTTGTGTACTTCTTTACTTCCTCTTGTTACTCTGAGGTGCTTGTTTACTTTATTAAGGCAATGCCTTCCCTTTTTACTGTGATTTTACGCCTTGGTGCTAGTCGCCAGCCCCTGGCCTATGGAAGGCGGGCTTGGGGTAGTCACGGCACGGGCCCCGAGGGCGGGTCGTGACAAATTGGTATCAAAGGGGTTCGGTTCTACCGCAAACTCTGATCTTTTCTATGTGAAGCAATAATGTTTAGCGTATTGAGTGTGGTTATCAGTCCAGGGAGTCCAGTGTTGGTGCGGCGGCCGACGTATCCGTACACCAGGACCCTGACTTCTGATTTCCGACTTAATGCACGAAAACATTGATTGCGTGTGTGTTTCCCAAAAGGTTTAAAGTCAGCTCAAACCAGGTCAGCTCACCAGGTATAAATCGTTGACCGTGACGCAACTGTTCAGGATGTCACCATGCAGATAGTTAGCTGGAGTTCCGAGAGAGTTCTCGATGATGGCCCACCGAGCAGCGAGACTCCGGTGCAGGGCCCTTTTTCAGTGTTGGCACCTTCGGGTGGTGTACCAGCAGCACCACCACCCGTTAGGCAGCAGATGCCACTAGCTGACGGTGCACGCTAGCAGAGCGCGATGCACGAGTTCCAGCAGTAGAGGCCTCTGAGGATACGAGGCGAGACAGATTTCCCAGGCAGTAGTGGACTGGATGGAGGCGGTTGCTAGAGTTCTACGCCTAGCTTGGATACTAGTAGAGCGGATGATGATCTTAGCACCTGGTGTTTCCAGTGAGTGACCATGAGGTTGGTCCTTATAGTAATGAGGCTTCGGTACGCGAACCGATACCTGGGATAGTACCTACGGGTAGTGCGCCAGCTATGTCACTACCTGTTGGTCAGTAGACACTACCGGCGGTACCGGTAGCCGAGAATCACAGGCTTAGTGCCTTACATATGTTTTAGCACCAGATATCCCTCAAGTTTCGAGGTGAGCCTGACTCGTAGGCGGCTGAGGACTGGCTTGAGGAGGTAGTTGTGAGTTTTCTGGAGCTAATACAGCTTCGACAGTACGACATGTCGGAAGCAGAGCACTCAACGTGGCTTACCAATCCATTTTGGTACTCGTTGGTTACGTTGTAATCAGTTCCTTAGACTCGAACTTCTGAGCGAAGTGTGTCTAAAGGAAATCTGAACCATTAATTTTCCTCTATGCATTTCTACCTATGCTAGGATGCTAGAGAGAACCTTTGTGGTTGTGAACGTTAGCAGTGAAAGGCAGGAAACTAGCGCCAGTCTCAGAGACTCGGGCGTGTAAAATGTTCTAGGAGTAGGAAGTGCTAAGGACAGATGAATCTGCAGGGTAGCAGACGTGGAAGCGGAGCTTGGAGAGCAGCATGTGGTGGTGTACATTTCGACATGTTACGACCACCCGACTTAGTAGTCCCCGCCAGGCTCAGGGAGCAGGAGGGCTGGGGAGGAGAGTAGCTGCATTGCGGTCAAGGAGTTTGACCCAGGAGCTCTAAGAATGGTTCGGGGTACGATTTATGTCTACTACGAGCTTCCATATCTATAGACATGGGAACCAATCATTCTACCCTTCCACGAATCATGTCCCAGACCTAGAGGTTCCGGGTAAGCCGTAGACTTGACCCTCACGTCTGGAGATACCTTTAGGAGGAGACTCGATAATCACACTTACGCCGACGGTGTGATTTGACCTCGAGGCGAGAGTTTCGGTTGGAATCTCTTGGTGGCAGCGTATAGGCCTTACGACGTTGATCTGGGTATGGTTTTGATTCTCAAATCATACCCCGGTTGACTGTTTTAGGGAAACGTCGGAATGGGTTTTCCTTGGTCGGCGAAAAGGAAACCCTGGGCAGCACATGTTAAACTCAGGCATAAGAGGGTGTGACCGATCACTCTTGAGTTGGTCAACCCTACCCTTGTGGCAGCAGGAGTTTTTAGTTTCAGTTCTAACCTAAAAAGGGAAACCTCTTGAATTCGAGGGTGACGAACACGTTCTTATACGGTCTCAACCCGATGAGGTTTCGGAGATGTGGCCGAGGCGGCATGTTATCTCCGAAGTTCGATGGACCCTTTTGATCTTCAGTAGGGTAGGCGAAGAGGTTTACCGCTTGACCCTACCACCTCAGTCGCACCGGGTGCATAATGTCCACCACGTGTCTCAGCTGTGGAGATACGTGTATGTTTCTTCACACGTCATCGACCCCGGGGAGTTGGACGTCGATGACAGGGCGACAAGCACAGAGGTTCTAGTAGAGATCGAGGATCGACAGGAGCAGGATCTACGTGAACGGTTGCTTCCTCTGGGGTGCTTATCGGGTAGCACGAGATCTACAGGTGAGCATATGGGAGCAGAAAGCTCAGTTGCGTGCTCAGTACTACCTTGTTTCCCTTAAGTGTGAGTTGAAGCTTTACGTGGACGTAAAGCCCTGAGGTGGGAGTAATGTAAAGACCCGGAAATTTCAAGGAAAATTTTTTGTTATTTTTTCTTTGGAATTTTATGAGTCCGCAGTTTCTGACGGCACCTGATTCCGAGGCCCGGAGTGCCCGGAATTAATTTCCAAAGTTTGGCTCGGGTACGTTCAGTGAACGAACGAGCGGGATTTCCTAACTTTTGATCCGGTGCTCGGAATTGAAATCCGAGGACACCGATGAACTCGTAGCGCCGATATTCGCTTAAGGAGACCTTTCCCGAAGTTGCGTTTACACGAGGGGAGTTGTAAAAATAAATTTGTGAATGTTAAAATAAAAATTTAACTTCAATTTTTATTTTTGTCTTCCTTAAGTGTTTTTATCCTTTGGGTGGAAGTTGGGTGACAACCCAACTTCCCTTGGGAGGTTAAGAGGGTGGTGGGGCCCACACGAACCCCACCCCTTCATATTCTCTAACCCCCCCCCCCAACTCACAATTAATTATGTAAACTTAGGTTATAACTTATGTCATTAATAAGTGAGTTTAATTAAAGTTTTGAAATTCAAACTCTTGAATTTCAAAAGACTTAAGTTGTGTTGTGTAAAGTTGTAAGGTCATGCTTTAATTTTAATAAACTTAAGTTATAACTTAAGTTTTAATTGTGGGGAATTAAATGAAGAGGTTTGAATTTCAAACCTTTGAAATTCCAAACCCTTCTATTTAATTCAGTTTTTAGTTTCCTTTGCGGGTTGGCGTTTGCTGTGCGGAGAGGAAAAGAGGGAGGCTTCTTGTGAGTTCTTCCTCCACGACGAAGAACGCGGCGTCCTTCTTCCACGACGTCAGACTGCAACGCGTTGGATTTCCTCCACGACGCCGAAATGCATCCTCTCTGCGACGTGCTTTCCGCGGCGAACCTACGTCCGTCTACCGCGACGCCATAACCGCGATGCCGACGACGTCTTCTTCCGTGACGTCCGACCTCCGCGACGCTCGTCCTTCGCGGATCGTTGATGAGCTCCGCGAGCTTCCATCGAGGTAGGGGTTCTTGAGTTCGTTGTTTACATTTTAATTGGCATCCCTCAAGTATTTCTAAGCCACTTGATATCAAACTAACGGGAGGAGGCCGGTCCGCACAAACACGACCGATCCTCCTCCATCGTGGTTTAGTTTTATTATGGTTTGAAGCGGGGTAACGCGGTACCATTGCACCGCGCGAAAAGAATTATTTAAGGCCAGTTTGGGTCACGAAGAAGAACCGCGACGCTATAATGCCGCGCCTTTGAGAACGGATGAGACCGCGGCCGGAGTCGGGCCGTGGCGGTGGGGCGCGACGTCGTTACGCTACGAAAATCTTGCAAGGACCGAACAAGAAGGGCGGCCGGAAAAACCGGCCACCGGCGGAAAAAGAAGAACCGCGGCTGGATGGCCACGGAGAAACACCAAGAGGCGGCCGGCCACGCCGGCCGCCGGTTATCAGAACAGCCGCGGCCCTATGGCCGCGGCGGAGGAGCTAGGGGCGGCCGGCCTCGCCGGCCGCCGGGAATCAGGAAGGGCCGCGGCCCTATGGCCGCGGCGGAGCAGCCAGGGGCGCCGGCCTTGCTGGCGCCGGAGATCGGGTGGGCCGCGGCTCTACGGCCGCGGCGGAATAACCAGGGGCGGCCGCCGGAAACCGAGGAGGAGCCGCGGCTACGGCCGCGGCGGAGAAGAGAAGGCGGCCGGCCGCGCCGGCCGCCGGTTTGCTCGGAGGCGGGACCCGCAGGTCCCGCGGGTGGACAAACGGCCGGCTTCAATGCCGCCCGTGCTTTAATTTCCGGGGGTTTGAAACCCCCGGCAGCCGAGGAACGGGCCCCCCTCACGTGGGGGGGGGGGGGCGTTGATTGAAGTCACGGGGGGCGGCGCCCCCCGTTTCGCGCGAAACCACGCGCTCGGCCAAGCTGGCCGAGCGGTTCTGAGCGGCCGGACCGCGCGACCGGCCGGGCCGGGTCGCGCAGGCCGGGCCGGTTTGTGCCGGCTGGGCCGGACCGCCCAGCCGGGCCGGGCCGAGCCAACCGGGTCGGGCCACGTGGAACCGGGCCGGACCCGGACCCGGTTCGGGCCGACCCGGATCGGACCGGTTCAGGGGGTACTGGGCCGGGCCGGGCCGGGCCCAGACCCCCCGTTTTCAGACCTTTTCAGTCAAAAGCTCATAACTTGAGCTGTAGACCTCCGAACGACGAACCGTCTGCGGCAACGCGATCCTTGGATCGAGACGGTCGTTTCGGTATATTGCACTCAAGGTTTCGGATTACTTTGAGTTCGGCCGGGTTGGTTCGTTCACGAAACCAACCGGGCCTTCGGAGCGGAAACGCTCATATCTTGAGCCACGAACGTCTGATTGACGCGCCGTCAGTCGCGTTGTGTTCCTCTTAGTGAGACGGATCTTTTGGAATACTCCGCCCGAGGTTTGGACGCAGGTGGAGTACGGTCGGGTTGGTTTTGCCTTAAAAACCAACCGGGCCCCGGAGACGAAAATGCCAATAACTCTCAGACCGGGCGTCCGATCGACGCGCCGTCTGTTGCGTTGAGTTCCTGTTGACGATACGGGACTTTTGGATACATCAACTCCGGTCTTCGTGACAGTTGATGTATCAGCCTCTCGGCTCGTGGAGCGGACCCTCCGAACGAGCTTGCTGTGTGCGGGAACCCTAGTGCTGGCTGCGACTGTTACTGTGACGACTACTACTACTGTGACTGTGACTGCGACGACGACAGTACAGAGATCCTGTGTGGATTCGACGACGATGACTACAACACTCAGCGATCCTACGTGGAACAGTGCTACCGAACCTGTGTGAGCTGAATCTTCTGTTGACCTTGGGCGGTGGAGCGCTTGGGTGTAGCGGCGGACCCGTGGTACTTGACAGTGGTGGTGCGCTTGGATGCAGCAGCAGACCCTTGGCGGTGGAGCGCTTGGTTGTAGCGGGGACCCGCGATACTTTACGGAGTGTGTGTGCTTGGTTTTAGCGACAGACCCGCGACGGTGGAGACGAGCGTGCAGAGTATGGAGACCGTGTAGCCGGCTGAGACCTGACGACTGCTTGACCGACTCGACTTGGAGTGAGTCGACTAGCCCAGTGGACGGAGCACCCGGTATTTGGCGGCAGACCCACGGCGGACGGAGCGCCTGGTAGTTGGCAGCAGACCCGCGGTACTCGACAGGAGGAGTACCTCAGTAGGCTATCTGGGTAGCGCCCGGTATTTGGCAGCAGACCCTCAGCGGACGGAGCGCCTGGTAGTTGGCAGCAGACCCGCAGTACTCGACAGGAGGAGTACTTCAGCAGTCATAGGTTAGTGAGCAGTACCTCGGAGTCGTGACAGGACTACTGCACACTTCAGAGACGGGGCTCTTCAGCAGCTACGGTTTCGATAATGAAAATCCTGGTTTGAGCTGAGTCAATGATCTTTGTGTTTCCTCATGATTGAGATGGACCGCTTGATAACTTAGGTATATGTATGGGCATATACCTGGGTAATAGTTATCCGTTGATTTCATAAACTTGTTATAAACCGTGTGGACTTGTACTGTTATCCTATGTGGATTTTACTGTTTACTCTTCTTTGTGGATTGTATTGTTCTTGGGCTCGTGTTGGAGCCGAACGGAAATTGGTGACATAGGTATATGTATGGGCATATACCTAATCAATACTGGATGTTACTTCGTGATTGTTACTTTTCTTCGTGGTTTATCCTTTGTGGATTTAAGAGACCTTAAGGGGTCTCGGGGTCCCTACTGAGTAGCTTATACTCACCCCTGCACGGGCTTTGCCCGCACTTCGTTGTGTTGGTTGCAGACGACGGACAGCGCTGACTGCGGTTGAGGCTTACGGAGTAGGTCGGTACCCGGAGGAGGACCACTGAGCGGGACGTGCTCGGAGCGGACAGTTGGACCCGAGGAGTTTTGAGCTATCTGTACCTACCCTTCAGGTAGGATCCGTGGTGGATGATCCAGGAGCTGAGCCATCTGTACCTACCCTTCAGGTAGGAATCGAGGAGGACGTCCCAGGAGCCGCTTGTACTTTCAGTTGCTGTTTTCCCTTTCGAGTTGTACTTTACTTTCAGTTGGGCTTGTATTCCGGCCCCTTTACTTCAGCACAGTTATTCTAGTTTTGTGTACTGCTTTACTTCCGCTTGTTACTCTGAGGTGCTTGTTTACTTTATTAAGGCAATGCCTTCCCTTTTACTGAGATTTTATGCCTTGGTGCTAGTCGCCAGCCCCTGGCCTATGGAAGGCGGGCTTGGGGTAGTCACGGCACGGGCCCCGAGGGCGGGTCGTGACAAAATTCCCAGAACCATGCTTAATGAATATGACCTGCCTATTTATTTTTGGGCTGAAGCTATAAATACAACTTGTTAAGTTATCAATAAAGTCTTGATCAGACATATTCCTAAGAGGACCCCTTATGAGTTGTGGAACTATAGAAAACCTAAATTAAATTACTTTAGAGTCTTTGGACGCAATGTATTTATTCTTAATACCAAAGATAATCTTGACAAGTTTGCATTAAAGAGTGATGAAGGAATTTTCCTTGGTTATTCTATTTCTAGTAAATCCTATAGTGTTTTCCATAAAAGAACCAAGTATGTGGCAGAATCTATTCACATCAAGTTTGATGAAATTGATCCACATGAGCCTAAAACCTCTCTTGAAAATCTTGAAGAAGATTTATCTGTTCTGGACCTTAATGACAAATCAAATGAACCTTCTATAAAGACAACCAGTTCTGGAAATTTTCCAGAACCTGCTTCTGTTGATTCACAACCTGTTGATGATCCTGATGTTTCTAGTCCTACCTTTACTAGATCAACTAGAATTATAAAGAATCATCGTTTATATGTTGTTGTAGTAAATCTTGATAGAGGGACACATACTAGAGATTCTCTTAGAAATCAGGTTGAACATCAAGCCTTCTTGTCACAACTTGAACCTAAAAACATTGATGATGCTATTAATGATGAATTTTTGGTAATTGCTATGCAAGAAGAACTCAATCAATTGGAATGAAATAAGACTTGGAATCTTGTTGAAAGACCTAAGGAAACATTCACAAATGCACTAAATGGGTGTTTAGAAATAAAGTAGATGATTCCAGAAACATAGTTAGAAATAAAGCTAGACTAGTTGCACAAGGCTATAGTCAAGAAGAAGGTATTGATTATGAGGAGAATTTTGCTCTAGTAGCCAGATTAGAAGCTATTAGGATTTTACTTTCTTATGTTGCACATCGAAATTTCAAACTATATCAAATGGATGTCCAGAGTGCATTCTTAAATGGATATAATGCTGAGGATGTTTTTGTTGAACAACCACCTGGATTTTCAAACCCCCTTTTTTCAAATCATATTTTCATACTATCAAAAGCTTTATATGGTTTAAAGAATGCTCCAAGAACTTGGTATGATAGATTAATTACTTTTCTAATTTCTAAAGGTTTTACGAATGTAATAACTGATTCTACTCTGTTTATAAAATGAATTTCTAAATATGTTTTAGTTGTACAAATTTATGTAGATGATATTATTTTTGGATCTTCAAAAACTACATTATGTACTGATTTTTCTAAAATGATGCAAAATGAATTTGAAATGAGTTTAATGGTTGAACTTAAATTCTTTCGTGCTTTTAAAATCATTCAAAATAATGATGAAATTATTTTATCTCAAAGTAAATATACTAGAGATCTTTTAAAACGTTTTGGATTGGAAAGCACAAAAAGTAGTGACACTCCCATGAGTACCACCTGTAAGATGGATCTTGATGAAAATGGTAAATCTCGTGATCAAACCACCTATAGTGGAATGATTGGAAGTCTACTCTACCCAACTGCTAGTCGTCCTGATATTATGTTTATTGTGTGTTTGTGTTCTTGTTTTCAAGCAAACCCTAAAGAGTCACATTTAAATTCTGTAAAGAGAATTTTCAAATATCTCAATCATACTCCCAATTTAGGACTGTTCTATCCCAAAAGTCAATCATTTTAATTAGTTAGTTATTCTGATGCTGACTTTGCTGGATGTAAGCTAGATAGAAAAAGCACATCTGGAACATGTCACCTTTTAGGCAAGTCACTAGTATCATGGTTTAGTAAGAAACAAAATTCTTTTGCATTATCAACTACAGAAGCTGAATACATGGCTGCTGGAAGTTTTTGTGCACAAATTTTGTGGATGAAACACATATTACTAGACTATGGATATCAATTCAGACATGTCTCAATAAATTGTGACAACACAAATGCTATTAATATATCTAATAATCTTTTTTCTCATTCTAGGACAAAACATATTGATGTAAGACATCACTTTTTGAGGGATCGTTATCAAAAGGGTGATATAACTTTGGAATTCATTGGTACTAAATATCAACTTGCTGATATATTCACTAAACCATTAAATTCTGAAATATTAGACTACATCATACATGATCTTGGTGTGATTAATAATAAATGAATATCTTAATGATTTTAATGTTTAATACATTACTATACTTTACTTTACGATTTCATACTTACTGTTTCTAAGTTTCTATTTTATGCTCACGGTCTGACAACTCGCTATCTCACCGTGACTATATAAAATGGTCATTGTCTCACCGTGATGACTACGAACTATCTCACCGTGATGACTAGTTTTCTGTCTTACCGTAATGCCTACTCACAATCTCACCGTGAAATTTTTTTTATTTTTATTTTAACCCGTATCGCGGTAATTTTTATTCCACAGCTATTTGATTTCCTATATCCTTGTTATTATGATGTTTGACATTCCCAAATGATAAAACATAAGGGTTTCATTCGATTCCTTACCCGAACGCTCTCCTGAATCTTCTCTTCCCTCTGGCCCAAACCATTAGTGAATGCCAAGGATGAAACGTCCATATTCACCCTCGTCTGAGAAGAGCCTCTCTAAGAAACAGAAGAGGATGCCGAGGAAAGCTCCCGTAGGAAATCTAAACCCAAACCTAGTAAGCCGTACAGTTGTACCTGAAAAAGAGGTTTGCCCTGAATGGTTTCTTTCTATCAGATCATTAGTTTGGAATGTTTTAAGAGAACAAGGATGGCTTGAATGGTTCCCTGGACAGAATAGACCATTTTACCCAAGGCTTGTATCTCAATTCTATCAGTATGTGAATTTTTCTTTTGAGTTTGGAGAAAGCTTTATGGTGACCAGCTGGATTGATGGTTAGAAGTGCTCTTTCTCTTCAAGTGTGAGGGATGCATGTCTAAGAATTCCACATGAAGGAGTTTGTGAAGATTACTAGAGATACCCTCCTCCAACAACCAAAATCTTTGACCTAGAGACTGCTTTGGAAAGCCTAACTAGAAATGGCACCAAGCGAAGAGCTATAGCTGCTGAATTAGATGGGGAGACAATACTTCTATTCAAGTTTGTTCAGAATTTGGTTAGTCCAAGAAAATGAGAGTTTGATGTGATGATGTATCAGGATGTGTTCCTGATTCACTTGTTGAAGAATGGCCATAAGATCAATCTGTTTAAGTATGTTATCAACCATATCTATGAGATGATCAAAGTAACATCCAAATCCACCTCCCTGTTTTCCTCATGGATGATTTCACCTATGTTAGTTGCAAAATGGATGGTTGGACCGAATGAAGAAAAGTTATAGGATCTTGATTTCTGCCTATCCATGCCGATCATCAGAAGGATGAAGATAAGATGGAACCCTTGGAAAAATCAGTGAGTTGAGGATAGTGATCAACTGTATAAAAAGTTTAATCCTATTGACTATCCAAGAAGGCATAAGAACCTAGATGATCATGGTTTGGAACCAGATGATGTGGTTGCGTATTCATCAGAAGAAGAACAAGAAAAGTAACAGCTGAAGTACCACCTAGAGATGAACTTGTAATACCTCCAATGGAAACAGTTCCTGTTGAAGAGGAAATGGATGTTTTCCCTACTGTTATCCCTACTGAAATACCTCATGGAGAGGAAGTTGTTGTTGAAAAGGAAAAGACTAAGGATCCTTCAGTTGTTCTTCATGAGGAAGAAGCTCATCCCAACGCTGCAAGGAAATTGGTTTTTCCTGTTTCAGAACAGCAAGAAACCTTAGAGGCAGATCTTGTTGAAGAGACTCTTTCTCTTGAGAAAGAAGAAAGTTTGGAAGCTTATCCAGTGGAACAATCTGTTCCTGATATTATTCCATCTGTTGAAGAAAGAATGGAAATTTCCTTTCAGCTGGCAAGGCGAGATTTTGCTGAAAAGATTAGGGCTGATCCTTTGGATCTTTTCCATGTTCATGAACCTCAAGAATCTGGAAGGGAAGCACAAGTTGAGGGGGAGGAACCTCAAAATCATGATATTGTGTAAGTTGGATCTACTGAAGCTTCTCAACCTTCTTTCAATTTTTCTGTGTACTCTCAGTATGAGTTCCCAAGATTTTATGATGTGAATGAGTCACAGGAATTGACTGCAACTGGAATGGATCATTCTTCTCTGTTTCAACTGAAGTCCTTAGCTCATTCAGAACCAGAACCAGAGCCCCTACCTCAATCTGAATCAGAATATGAGTCTGAAGATGACTCTGAACCCCAACCAGAATATGAAACTTTACCTTTACCTACATCCTTACATGAGATTAACTCCTTTGTGACCAAAGATGATTTGAATGTTTTTGGAGAGAAGTTGTTAGCTGGAGTTGAGAAAAGTTTCTCCACTCAACCTCGCCCAGTGACTCAGTTAAGTCAAGAAGATGCATCAATTCTCTTGGAAAATATTATCTTGAATATTCAACCAAGGATGATCCGAGAAATTCAAGAAGTCCGAGTAGAGAATAAGATGTTGAGTGCTGATGTTGCAAATCTGTAAAGTATGGTAGCAAGTCTGCAGAATGAGTTATCTTTGAGATCAGAGCCTACTCCTGTTTCTGCCCCTGCAACTGTTGCTATTTTACCTGAGTCATATGATTCCCACCTTGCTAGGGAAATTGTGTCTCAAGTTCATCCATACGTACTATCTTTTTATGAAAATATTGGAAAAAGGCACACCAAGATGATGGAACTCATGATAGAACTTGTGGAAAATCTGAATAAGCTTATAGATGAATACACTGGATGTCTACAAAAATTTCGGAAATAGCTCAATGTTCTAACCGAAGCTGTCAAGGCTTCACCTATTTCTGGTCATACCTCCACACCTTCTTTGGATGATTCTATGCTGAGATCCATAATAATGAAATAATTTCAGAATTCCTTCGGTGGCTTGTATATGTCTTCTTTGTCAGAAGTTATTAAGAATAGTGATAGAGCATTGGACTTGGTTAGGATTCATTCTATGATATCCAATGATTCTCAAAAAGAGATCTCCAAGAAAATAGATTTTTATCTCTCTCGGATTTTCTCTAAAAGTGATATGACATATGACTTTAGATATCTTGTGGAAAATTTGAGAATCCCTCCAGTGACTCAAGCTTTTAATGCTCATGTTCAGAAACATTCAGAGTTCACTAGATTGTTGGATAGATTTCTGGAGAATAAGGAAGGTTTTGAAAAGGCAATGCAGTATTGGGGTGAAATCATTACTGATTTCATCAATCTTTTGAAGCTGTATCTTCATGTGCAGAGTACTGCTACAGTTGCTCCAACTGTTGCACCTCTTAGACTTGGACTACCTGCCTTAGCCTCAACTGCCATGACAGTTAGCTAAGCTCTTTCTTAGATCCGGCCAGTCATTCTTGACCAACCCCATCCTAGATCTTCTACTGCTCCTACTTTGGCTCCATCTGTTTTTGAAGGTCTACCCTTACCCTCGTTGTCTACCACATCTATGCCTTCTTCTACTTCAGCACCAGCTCCTACTGTTGATAAAGGCAAAGACAAGGTGGATCTCTAAAGAGTCCGAGGACTGTTTTTCTTTTTGATGGGATGTCTTTTGTTGTTTCATGTTTTATTGTATTATAAACCCTTTGTTTAATACCAAATGTAGTGTTTCATTTCATTCTCTCTACTTTTTGATAATCCCAATAGGGGGAGAAAAACTAAAGGTGACAGTTCTATAATAGTATAAATGGTGGAGAAAAACTACAAGGAATAGTTCTATAATGTTTTTTCTATGCTAGTATCTTTAATATTACATGTCATTTATATTCTGCCTATATATGATTTGTGATCATCAAAAAGGGGGAGATTGTTGGACTCCTCATGTGTTAATCACGTTTTAATGATCACAAATCTCATTACTGTTACTTAATCGCGATCTTCATTGCACATATTGCTAATGCTCTTCAATCTCAATAATAGCTACACATTATGTTTTTATAATAACAAATCTTATGGATGTTAATTACTCGATTTATTATTTACAAGTCTTATGCATAATCACAAATCTCACATATATTATCACACCTTTATATTTATGATTCACATTCTCTTACACTCTAATGATTAACCTTAATCTATATTCTGCATATCATTGTCTTAGTCCAAATACAGATATTTTTCTATGTATGGAGACACCGTGAAGGAATCACCGTGACCAGACACCATGACGAGACACCGTGACCCAGACACCGTGAAGGACACACAGTGACCCAGACACCGTGAAGGACTCACCGTGACCAGACACCGTGACCCAGACACCGTGAAGGACTCACCGTGAAGGAATCACCATGACCAGACACTGTGAAGCTCACACCGTGAAGCTCATACCGTCAACCACATACCGTGAAGAAGACACCGTCTCCATAATCACTGTGACACCATTTCTTAAGTTTTTGTCAATATTATTTAAATAATGCTAACGGTAATATTTGTTGTTTTTAATGAAATTAATGTTATTTAATGATAGTTGATGGCATGTCAGGAAACTGTATCTCATACCTATGAGAAGGGAATCATTCCTACTTCAGAACTCGTGGAATATAAGAAAGACTGAGATGCAGTACATGAAAAGCGGGGTGCAAGTGTGAATATACAACACGAAGAACTTACACACCCAAGTGCACTGTGCTAAAAAAGAAGAACAATCCATAACATGAAGGAGGGTTCAAGACCTTAAAAGAACTCTCATGAGTACAATTTAATACTGTTAAAGAACACATGATGAATCAAGATATCATTCTCACTCCTGAAGAAGACAAACTGAACTATGACACTCTGTTTTTCAACAGAAAAACCAGAGAAGGAATCAGAAGTTTTCCTGCTGAATCCAATGAGTCCAGAGCTACATTGATAATCACTAGAGCTTTCTAAACTCTCATCTATCTTCTCTAGGTGATTTTTTTATTATCTTTCGAGAAGTGTGGTGTACACTGTATATCTTTACACACACTGTCTCTTACACTGAACTGGAGGATAAAAAAATCCTCACTCAAATTCTCTTATCTTTTATTTACCCACGTCAACTGTGGAAGAGGTCCTTGTGTGACCTGGTCTTTGTTTTGTTTCCTATGAAGTACTGTGGTAGAGGTCCCTGCATAGGCTGGACAGTTTTGTAAAACTGTTGTCAACCCTGATCCAGGGTGTGGATCAAATTATATATATTTGAGAGGACTAAGTCTCAGCTTGATACTGAACCTCTTTTTATATCTGATGTGCATCTTTTATTTAAGTTTAATGTATACTAAATATATCTTATTTATTCCGATGTTATTACTTTGAAATACAAAACTATTTTGAAGCTACTTTGATTGTTAAATTAGCAAGTGTTTACACTTATTGTAAATCAATAGGTTTGCTTAAAAAGTTAGTTTGACCTTATGGTTAAATTAACAGAGAACGAATCAATCTTTGAGAAGCTAAGTGAACATTTACAATCTGTATAAATTCACTACAGTTTAACTTATTTTATAAATCAGGGGATTTTAACTAGACAATATTTCAACAGAAATTTTAATTGGAACTCAATTCACCCCCGTCTTGAGTGTCCACTCCGACCAACAGTGGGTTTATTTGTCTTCATCATTTAATTAAAATAATGGGGAAGAATAAATTTAAAACACAACCCCTACCTCGAGGAGGGATCGACTACTGATGAAGGGATCACAATAATGTTTTTGCTAAGATCTTTCAACTCTGTTGGCACAATGATTTACACTTTTTATTTTTTTTGTAGTTCATTGTAGAGAGCTATATCCAAATCTCCAAGAATTATCCTGAGTTTCTCTCAATCCATTTACAATAAAAAATATTAGATTAACCCATAAAAATAAGGGAATGTGTTTCAGAATTCCATCCCACTGAGTCGCAGCTGTTTACGTTGTGTCATTAAGAAGCCCGCATTGCAGTTTTAGATTGATTGTGTTATTTCATTAATTATCTAAACAGCCGCCCTGTCATTTATACGTAGAAAAATTGTACAAATAAAATAAAATAATCTTTTCAAATTATTTTATTTTATTTTATTTTACTAAAAACGTCCAAAATATTACTTTTTCTCTCAACCCGCTCTGGTCAAGGTTAGGCCTGTTCATATGTAAATTCATTATCATGGATGCAATGGTGCCCTTGAATTTTTAATTTGGGGGGCTATTTGAAAACATCCACAATCGTGCACAAACTCCGGTCACTTAACCTAAAAAGTTCTAAACACCATTATGGGCTCATCGGGCCTTGGAATGACATGACGTCTCTACGCTTGGTCTTGAAATAATTACATATGATATTTAATAATAATAAATCGAATATTATATGACATTACATTTTCCCCACCTTGGGGATCTGTGTCCCCAAAAAGAAAAAACAAGGTCTAATCAAAAAATGTGGGTACTGGGCACCAATATGAGCCTCCCGCTCCCACGTGATCACCTAAAGGTTCCCATGTTTCCACCAGACACTCTCCAAGGGAATCGGTCACCCATGGAGGATCCTCTCCTACTGATCCTCAATCTCCATTGTGTACTCAAAAAATGTCACCCCGTCATCAATGTCCAGTTAACCCCATTTGATGACTTTCAATGGGTCATGCAAGTACCTCTTCAGCTGTGACTCATTGAAGACATCATAGACCCAGCGCAACTGCGAAATTCATGTTATGTGGTATGCCACCTTGCCAAAACTACACCATATCTGGAAAAATCTATTGAAACTTGGAGATAACATGCCACCCTAGCCAAATCTCTACAATCCAAATCGAGGTGAGACTTGAAGGAAGACATGGTATCCCTCTTCGAACACTAGAGGTATCTGTCAAATATCCATATAATACTTCTACCATATTTGTGCAGTTTTCATCCACTATAGGATGAACTTCAACTTCTCATTGGTAGCTCTCTCCAACTCTGGACCCATGAGTGCTGAATCTTTGGGGTTAGTCCATCAAAGCTATGACCAATAATATCTCCTATATAAACCCTCAAATGGTTCCATGCCACTGGTGGAGTGGTTTATGTTTTTGTACGGAAAATCCACCAGTGGTAGGTGGTCATTCCTACTACGACCAATGTTTAATACACGTGTCCACAAAATATCTTCTAGAACATGTATGGTAATCTCTGTCTGACCATCGGTCATGGGATGGAATTCCATGCTCATGTGTAGCTGAGTCGAAAATGCCTCATGCAGTCCCTTACATAACGGAGATGCGAAACGAGCATCACTATCTGAGAATATCATCGAAGTGGCGCTATGAAGCTAAACTGTCTCATACACATAGAGGCGTCCTAGGCTCTCTACGTAACTCTTGTCTCTAAAAGATAAGAAGTGTGCCAACTTGGTGAGTTAGTCATCAATCACCCAGATGGAATCATGTCTCTTGGAAGTTCGTGGTTAGACCGTCACAATGTCCATTGATATCCCATCCTAATTCTACTTCGGTACTTCCAGGGGTGAGATAACCCTAATAGAACCATGTTCCTATCCTTCACCTACTATCATATAATTATTTGAGAAATGATCTATGATACTTCCTTCTTTATACCTATCCACCAGAATCAGTGCCATAGGTCCTGGTACATTTTTCTCCACTCAAGGACGTACCACCAAGAGGGGTGTGTGAATCTCCCTCATAACCTCCTCATACAATTCCAATGACATGAACATGCATCCTTTGAAAAGAACAACATCCTCCTCACCTTGAGAATATCAATTCAGAGCATGTACTATGGATAAATGAGCACTTAAAGGCTCATAGTTGACATCCCCTAGTTGTGTCTCCTTAAATCACTATAAGAGTGGAGGGGTGGATACCATTGACTGAAGACAAGATGCATCCTATATATCCATGAAGGATAAATGTAATGAGATCAATGGCTATGTCACCTCAATCAATAGCTCTGATCTCAATCTTCAGCTAATAGCATCTTTCACCGTGATCCCCTTCCCCAGAGTACAGATGATGTCAATGTCACAATTCTGGGGTAACTCCGGCCATCATCTCTTCCTCATATTTATATAATTCTGTGAGAATATGTAGTTGAGGATATTTTAGTTAGAGAAGAAGATAAATTTCTCTCTCATAAGGTACTGTCGTCACATCATCAATGAGAATACTACCAATTCTTACTCGAGACAATGGGTCGCATTGTTATTCTCATGAAACCTATGTAGGTGTGAACCATAAGTAATCATTTCCTATTTCTGAAACAAGAAACAACCAATCTTGATCCTTTATGCATCATAGAAAACTACAAACTCGACACCCTCTTCTAAAAATATCATGATTGGGGCACTTTTCAAACTCTACCTCAACTTCTCGAATGCCTTTTAAAACTTCTTCCTCCACATGAAGGGCATCACATTCCATGTCAAGGCTGCCATCAGTTCTAATATCCCTGAAAAATCCAGGATAAATCTCTTATAGTATCATTCCATCCCAATGATGATCTGAACCACTATTACACTCTGATGTGGATCCCATGCTAACAATGCCTCAAACATGGCTAGTTCCACTACTACTCCATACACTGAGAAAACATGCCCCATAAAAGTGGACATAGTGTATCCTGAACTGGCACTTCAAGAGCTTCCCGTAAAGCTAGTGATGTTAGAGTATGTCTAGAACCATCCACAGGAGTCTCAAGTACTCCTCCTCTGACTCTAAGTACAGAAGGATGTCAACGATGAGGACCACTATGAAACGGTATTAGTGTGGCCGGAATATCTAGTTCATAAGTCCCGTGAACAACACATGTTTGTTTCTCACACTAAAAGGCATCACTAAGTACTCATATTGACCGTAGTGGCATCTGAAAGTCGTATTTGGTAATTCCCCATCCTGTACTTGATATCGGTGATAACCCAACCTGAGGTCAACCTTTGAGAGCCAATGTTCCCCCATATGTAGATCTAAGATGACATAAATTCTCGGTAGTGGATAATTTTTCTTCACCGCTTCCTAATTTTGGTGCCGGTAGTCCATGCACAAACTCATACTCCTGTCTTCCTTCTTGGAAAATAAAACTAGGGCCTCCTAGGGTGAACCACTTGATCTTAAAAATCCCATGATCTAAAAATCATCCAAATTCCCCCTCAACTCGTGATGCTATATCTGAGCCATCCGATACACTGGTGAGGATATCAATGTCATCCTGGAGATTATGTTGATGTAGAAGTCAGTCCTCCAGTGATGAGGTTGCCTTCGAACATATTCGGGAAAGACATCATCATACTCCACCACTACGGCTGGGAACGAGAAGCTCACAATATCAACTGCTGCAGGGGTATGTCTAGCCAACTCATGAGTGATCGACTACAACCTCATATGTACTAGGCTATACAATGCTACCTGGGTCTCTTTTTTCCCAACAAAGGTAAGCCTTATTCCATCCCTACAGACACACTGCACTTTTCGCCTAAAGCAATCAATCTAGGCATGTATTGAAGATAGAAATTCCATTCCGATAATGTTTCTTTAAGGCCACGACACTTCCACCAAAAGGTTCCAACCAAAACGCTCACCTAAACGTGAAAGATCACACTATCTAAAAAGATGTGTGATATTGTACCTACTTATGTTGGTGTCTCCAAGCATAAGGGTGGATTCAACGACTCTACCATAATATGATGGTTTCACACAAGAATGTGGTGGGGAAGGAATGATTGCAACATATTTCTATAAGAATAGAATATAGGAAATAAAAGACACATATTGTACCATGGATTATCCCTAGAGTCCCTTGGTTATACGCCTCGACAACATACAACTGCCCCCACCCTTGTCCCCCAGCTCCCCTGTAACATCCCAGTTCCGGAAGCCACCCAGAGGCGCCCCATGCCCGATTGGTCACATGGCCTCAAGAAAATTTACCCAAATTCCAGAAGCTTCCGACTAGTAGCGAGGGCTTTGGTGTGATAGTTGGGAAAATATACCCTCATTGGCAGAGTACAAATTGGAAAAAAAAACAAAACATGAAATAGCGGAAGTAGTAATTATCCAACAACAATGCACAAGTAAACAGTGGAAAAATAAAGAAATAAACCACTGGATAACATATGTATGTATGAAATGATGCATGATACATATATAGGAAAACATCCAAACAGGTCAAAATGATGGAAATACAAACAGTAACAAAACAAGTACAAAATAAATGATGAACAGCTCCTCAGCATCACAAGCCTAAGCTTGGTCTCAAGATCTCCCGCTGTAAAGTAATCAAGTGTCAGAAGATGAAGGGCGCTTGCCCTAGTCTATACTTTAAGAAACATAATCTGTTTGGGACCAAAAGCATTTCCCAAATAGGGTGTGAGACTAAATCCCAATAGGCAACCACCCGATGATCTCTACCTAACAGTCAGTGATCATATGGCAAGTAATAGTACAGTAAGCAATAAACAGTAACTGTAAACAACAGGCAGTAATTACTATGATGTGACAGGATGATATACAACAGTAATTAATCCATAGAACAACAAGAAGCAGTGAAGAAAAGAGCTAACCACAATAGGAACCCATCTAGGAAGTACTCACTACCAACCCCTCTGGTCATATCCATGAAGTAATCACAACCCTCTGGGAAGTGCGCTCAGCCTAACCCCTCTAGTTTTTTCATATGAGTTTATAAGACTCTCTCGGGAAGCTCGCTTGGTCAATTCCCTTTATAGTCTAGGGTTGTCAGGGAATCTCTGAAGAAGATCACATTGTCTAACCCTCTTATAGCCCCAAGGTCTTAAAACTCTCTGAGGAAGCTCAATCAGTCAATTCCTCATATATTCTCAGGTCTCTAACATACTCTCTAAGGAAGCTCACTCAGTCAATTCCTTCTATATCCTGGAATGGTTTTATGGAAATTCAAACAAGTAAAGACTCTCTGAGTAAGATCACTCGGTCTACACTCTTATAGTCTATAATATCAAATAATCTTTGAGAAGCTCACTCAGTCTATCCCCTGTAGTCTATAATGTCCAAGAAAATCTCAGGAAGCTCACTCGGTCAACCATTCTGTAGTCTATAATATCCGTGTCTCTCTAGTAATCTCACTCGATCTATCCCTTATAGTCTATAGCACTAGGTTCTCACAGTCCCATGCCAGTCTGTGCATAATAATTCCATAAGGACAAAGTGAACATATTGATCTACTTGGATAACCAAATTACACCTATAGAACTACTACGATAACCAGTCTACAACATAACAAACATGTCAATAATATCACTCCATCTTAGGGTCACAAGTCATGGAAACAGGCATAACGACCAAAGGCTAAACAAGACCCAAAGGTTATAAATAGAACAAGGAATTGGAAAAAGCATCCAAACACAACAAATTATCCTCACATATGATCAAATTACATCTACAGGAGAATACAATCAAGGCAGGAATACAACAGGGGGAAAAAGGTAAACACGCAATACCCCGTTCACGGGTATTGGTGGAATTTTCACGTAAAACTCGAAGTCTTCGAAAGGTAAGGCACAAAACACCCACCATGATGCTAGGAGATCAATATAATTGAACCGAGTGGCTTGATTATTCTTTTAATAGTGTATATCTACAAAAACACACAAAATGTTCAACCCACGATATCTTGAGAAAGATGGGAAATAATGGAATGAAACTCAAGAAGAAGGAAGAACTCACCGCTACGGTTCCAACGTAATGGAAGACGGTCGATTCGGAAAAAAGGCGGAGTCTCAGGGTCTCAGAGGTCGTCCGCGGCCGTATGGGGCGCTCTCGGTCAAAGAACCTTGAGAAGAAGACGTTTTCATCGATTTGGCGTGACCCCGATCTGTTTAATGAAAAAAAGAAAGTACACAGTGTGTAATTCTTGGGTAAATGTCATGTGCTTTGCCTTTAATTACCCCACTTAAAAGGGCCTCCACATCACCCTTACTCACCGGGTGTGTGGCCCAGACACCGCCAACACACGGTCTGGCGCAACATCGAAGTACACGGCATGTACTCATAAAGTACATGGCGTGTACATTGAAAAGTTCCAGATTTTCCTCTTTTTCTCAAAAATGACTAGAAAAGGAATTAAGTACCTGAAACGAAGATCCGGGTTATTAAAAACTTTCCCCCTTAAATAAAATTGTCCCTAAATTTCCATAGCGAGGCGTAGAAGAGGAAAGCCCGAATTGCTCCAGCCTCTGTGATTGTACATCGGCCTCCCTATCCCAGGACTCATCCTATTCCCGCTCGTGCTTCCATAGCACGCATTCCAAAGGAACAGACCAGCCACTGATAACCTTTGTGCTGCAATCGAGAACCTGGAAAGGATGATCCTCAAATGACCCATCTGCTTCAAGCTCAACCTTCCTATGTTGAAAGACATGAGACGGGTCTGAAAAGTAACGTCGAAGCTGAGAAACGTGGAAGACTTCATGCATGGCCCGGTACCTCTGAGGTAAGTGCAACCGATAGGCAAACAACCCAACTCTCTCCAATACCTCAAAAGGCCTGATGTACCGAGGTGAAATATTACCCTGTCTCCGAATCCTCATGTGTCCCATCCTCGGTGCGACACGCTGGAAAACTAGATCCCCGACCTCGAACTCCAGAGTTCATCTCCGCTGATTAGCATGATATTTCTATCGAGAATTTGTTGTATCCCTCCTCTTCCGAATCAACTCTATCTACTCTGAGGTCCCTTGAACAAGATGAGGTCCCAGAAATGCTTCCTCTCATGTATCCATCCAGTACAAGGGTGATCGGTATGGCATACCGTACAAATCCTCGTAAGGTGCCATCTGAATAATCTCTTGAAAATTGTTGTTATAGGAAAACTCCACAAGAGTTATATGCCTCTACCAAGAACATTTAATGTATATAATGAAAGCTCGAAGCATATCCTCAAGAACCTAGATCGTACGCTCGGACTGGCCATCTGTTTGGGGATGGTATGCCGTACTCAAATGTCCCTGTGTACCTAAAGCCTTCTGAAGCCCCTGCCAGAACCGAGAAGTAAAACATGCATCCCTATCTGAAACAATGGAGTTTGGAACTCAATGCAGACGTAAAATATCTCAAATTTACAACTACCCTAGCTCATCACCACTGAAGGTCTCCTAGATCGGTAAGAAGTGAGAAACCTTCGTGAGCCTGTCGACGACAACCCAAACAACATAACACCCTCGAGGTGACCTTGGTAACCCAGTCACGAAGTTCATCATGACATTGTTCCATTTCCACTTTGGAATGGGAAACATATGTAAAAGCCTCACTAGTTGCGAATGCTCCAATTTCATCTGCTGACAAGTGGAACACCTCATGACGAACCTAGAGACATCTCTCTTCATACCTGGCAACCAATACTGGCAGTGTAGATCCCGATACATATTGGTGATGCCAGGATGTACTTCCCAAACTGAAGAATGAAAATCCCACATCAGTTCTTCATGTGTGTCTACTGTCACCCATATACATCCCTGAAAATGCAAGATCTCGTCATCGCCCTGTGTCCATCCAGGAAGAGGATCCTCTCCTGACACATTCCCCCGCAAGACTAGGCCTTCTGAGTCTGATTGCTGCGTCATCCATACCAGATCAAGAAGGGTAGAGGTAATAGCTACAGAATATATAAAAGTAAGTCCCTGTCTATCGTGCACCTCCAAGTGCATCTTAGAGAAGAGATTAATAGGATTCCACTCACTACTAGCCTCCAGAACTGCATGAATCTGAGTTATCCTGCTCAACGCATCAACTAATGTGTTGCCCTTTCCCGGTGTACATGCAAGCTCAAAGTTGAAGGACTGAAGATACTCGAACCACCTACACTCTCTCAGATTCATATCACAATGAGTGATGATGTACTTGAGAATCTTGTGGTCGGTAAACACCCCAAAGTGCTCTTCAATAAGGTAATGTCTCCAACAACATAAGTCATGAACAACAGTTGAAAACTCCAGATCGTGTGTCGGGTAGTTCCTCTCGTGTGGCCTAAACTTCCAAGACCCATAAGCAACAACTCCATATACCTGCATAAGCCCAACTCCTAGAACGATACCTGAACTATCACAGTAAACAGTATAGCTCTTTCCCAGCTCTGGAAAGACTAGTATCAGTGCTGACGTCAACCTCCCTTTTAGCTCCTGAAAGGCTGCCTCACAAGAATCTGACCACAACAACTTCGCACCATTCTTGGTCAGACCAGTCAGTGGTGCTACAAGGTGTGAAAAGTTCTGTATGAAACGCATGTAGTATCCAGCCAGCCCTAGAAAACTCCGCACCTCAACGACATTCTTCGGCTGCTCCCAAGAAACTACAACTCTCACTTTCTCTGGGTCTAATTGTACTTCTATCTCTCGGATAACGTGACCCATGAAGCGAATTTGTGTAACATCGCAGGTAAATAAAGAATAATACATTTTCATATTTATTAATATTTACGAATTAAATATTAATTTTACATTAAATGGGTTTCTATGTTCGATAGCGTACCAGATACGCAACAACGAATTTCTTTGAAATCTTACACTACACATTAGTAATATAATAATATTATTTTAAATGGTAGTTAACACATAGTCATTGTATCGGAGGGAATGAATAAAAATAACTAAAATATGAATATATATGTTCTTTAAATGTTTTTACATATATCCAATAAATGATAAAGGATTGAAATAAGAAAATAATTCAATTTTAGGCATAGATACTATAATATTCGATAAAAGGTCGATTTATCACCTTTTTATGGCGAACCCTCCTTAAAAATAGTTTTGGTCACTCTTATATATTTTATTAGACCAAATAAAATCCTTATTTAGAATAGGACATCATAATTTACTTCATGTATGTTTTTTTTTATTTTTCCGATAAAGTTCATTTTTAATGAATAAGTGAAAAATGTTGTATTTTAATTCAAAACCTCATTTTAATCAAATTTATTTAAATGATTAGATTATTTTTTGAATTGGTTTTAAAGTGAAATTAGAATAAATTTTTACCATTTATTCCAATTGTGGTCATTGTAATTAATTTCACTTTGAAATTAGACTTAAACTAGTGTCAATCTTTTGATATATATTGTTTAATAAAAACACACTATTTACTATTACAATAGGAATTAATTATTAAATTAATTAATTCAACTTATATGTTTTGAATTTTGTAAAATAGACATCATTTTTGAATTCAGAATATCATGCATATCTTAGGGTGATTTTTTTTGTATTTTTATGAAAAACATCAGTTTTTGATGAATAGTTAAACTACTAAGTTGTAGTTAAAAACTGATCCTTCATTTAAATGAAACATTATCACTTTCTTGAATTGAATTTCAAAAATCCGACATACATGGTTGTCATTAGTATGTAAAATGTGGTTCAATGGGATGAAAATAATTCATTGGGGAATAGTAACTTTTATGTTTTATTATTCGTGATTAAAGGTAATTAGTGTAATTTAAGTTAAAGATAATGTTATAATAATATGAAATTACGTTGAAACATGTTCTAACCTTATTTGATGTGTCATGGAAGACCAAAAAAATCCATGTGTCAACTTGGGGACCCCATGGAGCCACCTGGGTAAGAAAATGACATTAATAACTTTTTATTTAAAGTTATAATAAAAATGTCACAAACACGTATTATTTTATTAAAACAATTTTTACATGGGATTATTCAAGTCATATTTTTGACTATAAATATTTTTTAGAAAGCTAAAACCATTTCCTACCTCCTGATATTTTTTTATTAATTTTTAGACATTAAATATAAAAATTTATTTATGACACCATAATGATGCAACGATTACATCATTAATAAACGATTTAAATGAAATGAAAAGATAAGGTAAAATATAAGACTTAAACATGTCTAAAACCTATTGTATGCGTTGATTTATAACCATTATCACCTTATCCTAGAAATATATCCTTTTGGGACCTTTAAAATCCGAAACACAATTTATACTAATGTAGCATTTTATAACATTCCAAGAGTGCCCCTCATCCCTCTAATAAAATGCCTCCACCTCTACACCCTTACCCACACCTCTCAAGCCTTTGGATCGACCAAAAACAGCTCATTTTATCTCTCCAAATCCCTATACTCATCCTAGAAGCATTACCTTAGGCATAAATCTCTTCAAGAAACCCTTTTGGTTCAAACCAAAGAGAGTTACCCGATTTAAAGGTAATGTATTCTCTTATGTTCTTCTGTTTTATTTTGCTTCTCCAACCCCATAAACAATTTCTATTCATCTATTTTGTAAAAACAAAAGTATCTTAAATATACTAGGATGTTGTTATGAAAATTATTAGAGCTACACTTACACACACCTCTTTCTAAGGGTTAATGATCATACTGTTTCTGTGGATGGAGAATTACTGTCTAACAAAACGATGATTGTTCAATCTTCTCTTAACAATTTTAATGGTGGAAATTATGATGTCACTATATTTATATATGATAAAGAATATATTTTTTCCCTCTATATTCTTCTTTATTTTATATTTAAAACATATCTTTATGCTTTGCATGTTGTCAAAAAATGATAATTTCATCTGAGGAAGGGTGGACTACCGCCCCCTCAAGTGATGTGACTCATTCATGCCAAACATGGAATTTATAAAGAATGTAATTAGTGAACTTATGTTAAATATATAAAATATGTATTATAATGTAATAATATATATATATATATATATATCATTTAGTTTTAATTCATTTAATATGAAATAGAAATGAAAGTAGCGTTCATGCGTACATACGGCTTACCATCTCCATGAACAGTGCATTTTAATTTCTTACCTCTAAATGTTATGTACTATTATAAATAAATGTATATAATGGATTTATATGATATATATGATATCCAAATCATGAATATCATTCCAGATATAATTATCCTTTGAACACATGAAAAACAAGTAATTGTAAGAAGTCCATTTTTGACTTAAGTACCAAATATCGACAAAATGAACATTATTAACTTAAATGATTACATAATGTTTATAACATGGAAATAAGTGATATAAAAAGAATAATAAGCATGAAAAAGGTTCTTAAAAAAGTATAAATTAAAACTAGTTTATTATTCAGGACATTATAGAGCGATCGAGTCAAGTCGGACACGAGGTAAGGGACTTCATCTCAATCTCCTTTCATTGAGGCATATTTTTGTTCTAATAAAAGACATTCTTTTATACGGTGTATAAACCCCTTTTAATTTTAATTTCATTTAAAAGGAATATTTTCTATACGAATCATTTTACTAAACGACAAAAATTATGTTTGTTTTTAACGTACACGGTGACAACGACCTTTCCGTCGCCGCGAGTATTATTTGATCTTTGGCTTCCTCAACAAGGAGTAATGTATTTAAAAGTAAATAAATACCATATACTCTTTTATGTATTTTGGTATTGAAAATGGATTTGTTATGTCAATATATTTAAGTTATATATTGTGATTGAACTGTGGAAATGTTTTCTTTCCATTATAATTGTGACGCCCCGGGTTTTATGAACTGGTCCAAGTGAACAACGTTATGCTTTTAGTAATATATCTTGTTTTATTTTTTGTGATTTTAATGATTTCTCTTGTTTTATTTTATGATTTGAGTGCTGTTAAAGAACATGAAACAAAATAAATCATGAAGAATACATTAAACTGGTATATATTTAAATGTTACATTGCAACGAGACCCAACTAATTGAAAATATCATGCACAAGACCTAACACAGCCACATCGAGACAACTATGAATAACAACTCAAGTAATCGGATAGTAATCATCTTCAGGGTCCATCAGTGTGAATAATATAACAGCCAGAGCCAACACACACACACTCAACACTAATGGTATGAGGAGAGCCATCCTTTTTGGTTCAAGTGTTTTGATTTTGTAAAATGCCCTTGCTTTTATATTGTTCCTTAGAGATATGACCGTTAAATATATATAGACGTTGGATTTTCAAAATGAAATCTAGGTTACCGTTGATAAAGTTTATCTTCATATTAAAACTTGATTTAATGCTCTTATAATTTTATAATATTATAATATTTCTAAAATATGTTTCACAAAGGAATCATAGTTTTAAAATTCAAAAGAGTATTCTTGGAAATAAATCCTTTTGTATTCACAAAATCTCGATGGATACTTATATATTGAAAACGTAGTGTTATTTTTATAAAAGATATGTTTAAAGGGTATCTATAATAATTGTATCTTTTGACCGCTAAAATTATGAATGGGGGGGGGCAATTTATCTTTTTAAATTTTATAAAAACAGATTGGTGCGTATTTTAAAGATCCAAATTACTGGTTTTGTACGAAAAATGTGAGAGGTATATCTTTGAAAAGAATTATAGAAAAGGGATTTCAATTTTAAGTTTAAATTAATTTTTTTATTGTATAATTTACTAATTTTTGGTACAAATATTCTTATTACACACTATTTAAAACTAATTATACTTAAACTAGTTATTTCGAAAGTCTAAATAAATTTTTATTAAAAATTATGTTGATATGAAATATTTTACATAAGCTAGTAAAAGGATTTAGATATTTTTTTGTTAAAACTATTTGTTTTATTGTATTAACTCTCTTTAGTATAAATATTTATAGTACACATTTTTTTGAAATAAGTATACTGGTTATTTTATATATTTTAAAAAAATTAATAAAAATCTATGCTGGGGCCCGGCCAAGACGAGGGAATCCCTTAAGGGACAAGCCCTATAGGCCGAGACCAGGCCCCAAGGGACCAGAGGTGTCCAACCAGGTCCCGAGGACCGGTTCGAGCATGGGTTCATCCAGTCACACGCGGGCCCATGTGTAAGGCCCGCGGTGCGCGTTGCGTAGGGGTAGGCCAAAGCCCGCATGGGGTCTGTGTGTAAGACACCCGTGTGTGTGCGTTCGTGTTATAGAACTGAAGCCGGTGCACTTTGATTTATAAACCTCGCCCCAACCGCGTTCCATTTCGATGTGGGACACGGTCCGTGCGATCGGGACCATCCGATCGACTCCCGTGTCGATCTCAACCGTCTGTCCCTTTTAGCCGCGCGATCTCCCCGCCCACTCCTGTGGTCATTTGATCTTCCCCGAGATCTAATCCCAGCCGTCCATTCCTTTACCATGTCGACCCCCGTTGTCTTCTTCCTCACAGCAGCACCCCAACAGTACGCCTGCGCAAGGATGCCTTGACCTCTCCCATTCACTGCTCCCTTTGACTTCCGAACACCCCCTCCTAGGAATCTATTCCATCGTCTTCTCCACATCGGTATAGCCTCTTGGGTCGAGTCACATTTGGATTTCGATGCCTATATAAATGCCTATGGCCTCATGAAACCATGGAGGTTCCTCCTCCTTCCCTCCCACGAACTCCTAGCAAGATCAGCGACGTACCCTGGTCCGAGTTCTCTCCTCAAGCAATGTAAGGGTACTTGCATGCTTTCTTTTTTTAAAAGAACCTCCATTTTATACTCTCTGTATATATACAGTTTATTTTTTATATATTTATATACATAATATAAAACCTTTGGTTTTTATTTCTTTCAAGGAGTTTGGCCTTCCTGTTTCAAGTGGGTTGCATATGTAAGGGTGCGTATATACCTTGTTTCCATTTTAGGAAACCTGTATATACTGCTTATATGTATATGTAAAAATCCATCGGTTTATATATTGTGTATATACGGTTTCATATATATGTAAACGGTATATAAAGTTTATGTATGCACGTTTACAAATCCCCCAAGTTGTATATTTTTTTTACAAATGGTATATACAGTTTTATTTTACGGTTTTCTAAAAATCTCAAACTTGTATTTAATCTATATATGTAGTTTCATGAATGTTTTCTCATAACCTAACCCGGCCTATTTTGGGTATCAATATTTAAATAAAATTTATATATATATATATTTGCAAACTATGTTCTTTTAGTTTAAGTGAAGATATGTTTGTAAAACCAAAATTTTATACGTATGGTTTTTGTTGATGACAAACCTTATGTGGATTTAGTTTTCAACCATTTAAGCAATTTATGGTTGGAAACCTTCAGTTACCAAAGGGATTTAGAAGACATTGTTTCTGAATCGTGTAAAACCCTATATACACTTCGGGTATATATGGGTACGTGTATATGTATTTATATGAATAATTTCCAAACCCCATTATATTCTTTTATAAATAATAGGACATAATTTATTCTTTGATACAGGTAATATTTTATTAAGATATGATTTGTGTGATTGCTAAACCAACATGTTTTTAAAATACACAAAAATGGACAAGTTTTATTAAAGATGTTTATCTAACATTTCCCTGATGAGTTTATGATAAAATATGTATTTTGGTTCAAGGGAATGTTTATCACCGTAACTAATTTCAGGTGTTTTCCTTAAGCATTCGTTTTTCCATGGATTTATAATGGCAAATATTCATGATTTTGTATATCATTATTTTATATGCTTTAGTGAAAAGGAAGTTTTACTAAGCCATGTATGCCTTTGATTAGTTATTGACATGTGTTGCAAAGTTAACTATCATACATTGTATTAGAAACATTTTTGGTGGTTCATTATTTATTATTTTACATAGTGTATGCTTATGACATATCACTAAATGAGCTAAGAAATTAGATTACCCAAAGTGGTATGGGACACCTTGGGTAAAATGGAAATTAATGAGATATTCAAGGGGGGTATGGGACATCTTGATTATACAAATGGTTTATGTAAAACATGAATGATGTGGCTCACATGATAATAAAGAAAAATTTAGTGGTGCACCCTGATAGCGCTCCAACGCATTGGGTAAAGACTTAATCTCTAGAGATGACCATTTAGACTGATACCTTGGTGAATAACCTTGGTAATGTTTAATGACACCTTGGGGATGGACCATAGTGAAACAAAATTATTGTCAATATTAAATGTTGATGCCACATAATTCAAGTTATGTAACAAGTTATTTCCAAGATAAGGTTCTTTCACGACTGATGCCTTTATGTTTTCATAAAGTTCTTATTTCACTAGTATAAGCTTGGAGAATGATTGGTGTTATCACTTAATAGAATAGTAACCAGCATATGAAAATTTAGTTATTTCCATTATTCGCAACTCTGATCATACATTACTCTTAACTATTTAATTTATACTTAAGTAAATCACATGTAGTACTTTTTCATGATAACCATTATTACTCCTTCGAGAATTGACATAATTGTTTCATGTTCTTCTTAAAAAACATGATTGAGAATTGTTATGTTACGTGTTAAAATCTTCATTTAGTGAATGTTAAAATTCTTTTAAAAGAATGTTTTCAAATGTTACACTGTTTTCATTTCTTTTTTAAAAACCCCTTACTAAGTATTTCAATGCTCACACTATGTTTTGATTTAAAATTTTCAGGTATCACCTTTTAAAAGATGAATTGTTTTAGAAGTTTCCAGTTTCCCAGAACCTGAACCACACACAATCCTCTGTATGGGACATGATGTGTTGTCAACAAAGTGTGTTTTATTTTAAGATAACACATCATGTTCAGAAGGCACCGACTCCTAGGTTTCCGGGGTCGGGGTTTCTACAGTTGGTACTAGAGGGAGGTTTGGATAACTCTGGAAAGCCAGAAACTGAAATATATATATATATATATCTGTGTATATGTACTTCAATTTGTTAAAAATTGGGTTTTCTTAAATTTCAAATGGAATAAGAAGGCACAAATATCTTATCAATCCCCACAGAGGCCCTAGAGACCATTGTGTCATTAGCTAGCCGTGAGGATTTTCTAAACTATGGCCATATCTTCATGACATGCAAACACCTTTATGACGTATCCAATTCATCACGGATGCTTCAGTTACACCAGGGGGTAGGAATAGATTACCTATTTATGATGATAACCCAGTTTCCCTCCTATGTACGTTGAGAAAGGTACTATGAGGGACTTTTCCGAATTTTCATAGTATGTGAGGGCTTTGGAACTATGATTGATAACCCTTTTCAAGAAGCTGCTACTGACGGAGACCTCCGAGCATGCTACCTTTGTCAGATTTTAAACTACGGCTTATGGGGTCAGTTGTTGAACTTCGGAAGGATAGAAGACGAGTCCACCCAACTTTATTGCAGACAACATGTGTCTGCAGATGTATCTCAACTTCATACCCCTCATGCTAGACCCATAAGACGTCATAGGTGCCCCCATGAGTTTTTCCCTGAATGCACATCATGTGTTTGGTTCGAGGAGTTAGGGAGTTTTGCTTCTCTGTGTAGAGTTCATTTAGTCAGTGGATAAGGGAATCTCAAGCATTAATAATAATAAATGTATGTTTATTGAAATTTTGTCTTCCCCCTTCCTTGTCTATACATTGTTTTTGTCCTTGAATGATTTTCAAGTTATTGAAATCCTTCCTTAAAACTTTCAGATGGAAGGACAAACCCACCTGTTATCTCTTTCCACTGAGATTATGGAAATCATTGCAATCAAAACGTGTGATGACGAGTATGACCCCTTCACAAATTTGTGAAGAACGTGGAAGTGGTGGTTTGAGGTAACAAACGGTCCGGAGATTCTCCGCACCTACGAGGGGAATTCCTCTATCTATTAGAGCATTGTCTCTACACAGCTAGTCAGACGTGAACGACGAGGAAGTTACCATGAAGGGATCTTTTTATGTTTCACCCTAGGCCGAAACTACATGGCCAGAGTGAAATTTCAGAAGGCTTCATTAGAGGGAAATCTTCGTGCGGCTAATATGATCCATCTTCTCAGCTTTAGATTGTTTGACTGCATCTATGGATTCAATTTCCTCGACCGAGACATAATTCGGTCAGTCCTTTATATGTTAGTATGCAATGACATTTCAGATCTTTTTACTGTTCGAGATTCCCTCTGGAAGCCTGAAGGCCCGAAACATAAGTGCAACCCCTCCTGTCTTAGGTGTATCTGGATTAGGGAACTGGAAGAGGTGAGCTTCGCTATGGGGATTCTGCTAAATGCACCTGGTGACCCTATACGTTGGTGGAGATGGTGAGAACGTTGCAGAACCTTATAGTGTTGTGAAATAAATTGCGAGGACACAATTTTCTAAAGGGGGGATAATGTGACGCCCCAGGTTTTATGAACTGTTCCAAGTGAACAACGTTATGCTTTTAGTAATGTATCTTGTTTTATTGGTTGTTCTTTTAATGATGTCTCTTGTTTTATTTTATCCGTTGAGTGCTATTAAATAACTTAAAACAAAATAAAACATTAAGAATATAGTAAAATTGTATATATTAAAATGTTACATTGTAATGATACCCAACTAATTGATAATACCATGAACAAGACCTAACATAGCCACAACGGGACTACTAAGAATAATAACTCGAGTAATCAGATAGTGGTCATCTTCAGGGTCCATCAGTGTGAAGAATATAACAACAGGAGCCACATCACAAATACTCAACACCAATGGTATGAGGAGAGCCATCCTTTCTGGTTCAAGTGTTTTGATTTTGTAAAATTCCCCTGCATTTATAATGGTCCTTAGAGATATTACCGTTAAATATATATAGCCTTTGGATTTTCAAAACGACCTCTGGGTTACCATTGATAAAGTTTATCTTTATATTAAAACTTGTTTTAATGCTATTATAATTCTATAAAATTATAATATGTCTAAAGTATGCTTCAAAAAAGAATCATAGTTTTAAAATTTAAAAGAGTATTCTTGGAAATAAATCCTTTTGTTTTCACAAAATCCCAATGGATACTTATATATTGAAAACATAGTATTATTTTTATAAAGGATATGTTTAAAGGGTATCTATGTTAATTGTATCTTTTGACCGCTAAAATTATGAATTAGCGGGGGACTATTGATCTTTTTAAATTTTATGAACATATATAGGTGAGTATTTTAAAGATCCAAATAGTTATACTGGTTTTGTATGAAAAATATGAGAGGTATATCTTTAAAAAGATTTATATAAAGGGGATTTAAATTTTAAGTTGAAACTAATTGTTTTTATTGTATATTTACTCATTTTTGGTACAAATATTCATATTACACACTATTTCGAACTAAGTATACTTAAACTAGTTATTTCAAAAGTCTAAATAAATTTTTATTAAAAATTATGTTGATATGAAATATTTTACATCACCTAGAAAAGGGATTTAGATTTTTTTCATTAAAACTATTTGTTTTATTCTATTAACTCTCTTTAGTATAAATATTTATAGTACACATTGTTTTGAAATACGTATACTGGTTATTTTATAAATTTAAAATAAATTTTTAATAAAAATTTCTGCTGGGGCCTGGCCAAGCCGAGGGAATCCCTTAAGGGACAATCCCTCTAGGCCGAGACCAGGCCCCAAGGGACCAGCGATGTCCAACCAGGTCCCGAGGCCCGGTTTGAGCATGGGTTCGTCCAGTCACACGTGGGCGCGTGTGTAAGGCCCATGGTGCGCGTTCCGTAGGGTTGGGCCAAAGCCCGCACATGGTCCATGTGTAAGACCCCCGTGTGTGTGCGTTCGTGTTATAGAACCGAAGCCGGCGTGCTTTTATTTATAAACCTCTCCCCAACTGCATTCTGTATCGATGTGGGACGCGCACTGTGCGATCAAGACCGTCCGATCGACTCCCATGTCGTTCTCGACTGTCCGTCCCTTTTAGCTGCATGATCTCCCCGACCACTCCTGTGGCCATTCAATTTTCCCCGCGATCTAATCTTGGCTGTCCTTTCCTTTACCGCGTCGACCCTCGTCATCTTCTTCCTCGCAGTAGCATCCGACTAGTAGGCCTGCGCAAGGACGCCTCGGCCTCTCCCCCGCACTGCTCCCTTTGACTTCCGAACACCCCCTCATAGGGCTCTGTTCCTTCATCTTCCCCATGTAGGTCTAGCCTCTTGGGTCGAGTCAGCTTTTGATACCGAGGCCTATATAAACGCTTATGGCCTCATGAAACCGTGACGGTTCCTCCTCCTTCCCTCCCACGAACTCCCAACATGATCTGCGATGTACCCTAGTTCGAGTTCTGTCGTAAAGCAATGTAAGGGTCCTTGCATGCTTTCTTTTTTTAAAAGAACCTCTTTTTTATACTCTCGGTATATATAGAGTATATTTTATATATATTTATATCTTTAATATAAAACCATCGGATTGTATTTATTTCAAAGAGTTTGGCCTTCGAGTTTCAAGTGGGGTGCATATGTAAGGGTGTGTATATACCTTGTTTCCATTTTGGGAAACCTGTATATACTTCTTATATGTATATGTACAAATCCATTGGTTTATATATTGTTTATATACAGTTTCATATATATGTAAACAGTATATACATTTTATATATGCACGTTTTCAAATCCCCTAGGTTGTATATTGTTTTTACAAACGGTATATACAATTTTATTTTATGATTTTCTAAAAATCTCAATCTTGTATTTAATGTATATGGTATATATATATATAGTTTCATGAATGTTTTCTTATAACCTAACCCGGCCTATTTTGGGTATCAATCTTTAAATAAAATTTTTATATATATATTTTCAATCTATGTTCTTTTAGTTTAAGTGAAGTTATGTTTGTAAAACCAAAATTTTATACATATGGTTACGTTGATGACAAACCTTATATGGATTTAGTTTTCAACCATGTAAGCAATTTATGGTTAGAAACCTTCAGTTACCAAAGGTATTTAACAGACTTTTTTTTGAATTGTGTAAAACCCTATATACACTTCGGGTATATATGGGTACGTGTATATGAATTTATATGAATAATTTCCAAACCCCATTATATTCTTTTATAAATAACAGGACTTAATTTATTCTTTGATGCAGGTAAGATTTTAATAAGATATGATTTGTGTGATTGCTAATCCAACATGTTTTAAAAATACACACAAATGGACATGTTTTATTAAAGAGGGTTATCTAACATTGCCCCGATGAGTTTATGATAAAATATGTATTTTTGTTCAAGGGCCTGTTTATCACCATAACTGATTTCAAGTTTTTTCCTTAAGAATTACTTTTTCCATGGATTTATAATGGCAAATATTCATCATTTAGTATATCATTATGTTATATGATTTAGTGAAATGGATGTTCTACTATGCCATGTATGCCTTTTATTAGTTATTGACACATGTTTCAAAGCTAACTACCATACATTGTATTAGAAAAATTTGTGGTGGTTCATTATTTATTATTGTACATATGCATGCATATGACATATCACTAAATGAGCTAAGAAATTAGATTACCCAATGTGGTATGAGACACCATGGGTAACATTAAAATGAATGAGATATTCAAGGTGGTATGGGACATCGTGAATATACAAATGGTTTAAGTAAAGCATGAACGACGTGGCTCACATGATAATAAAGAAAATTTTAAGGGTGCGCCCTGATAGAGCTCCAATGCATTGGGTAAACACATAATCTCTAGAGATGACCATTTAGACTGATACCTTGGTGAATAACCTTGGTAATTTATAATGACACCATGAGATGGACCTTGGTGAAACGAAATGATTGTCAATATTAAATGTTGATGCCACATAATTCAAGTTATGTAACAAGTTCTTTCCAAGATAAAGTTCATTCACGACTGATGCCTTTAAGTTTTCATAAAGTTCATATTTCACTAGTATAAGCTTGGAGCATGATTGGTGTTATCACTTAATATAATAGTTACCAGCATATGAAAGTTTAGTTATTTCCTTTATGAACAACTCTGATCATACATTACTCTTAACTGTTTAATTTATACTTACGTAAATCACATGTAGTACTTGTTCATGATAACCATTGTTACTCCTTTGAGAATTGACATAATTATTTCATGTTCTTCTAGAAAACCTTGATTAAGCATTGTTATGTTATGTTTTACAATCTTTATTTAGTGAATGTTCAAATTCTTTTAAAAGAATGTTTTCAAATGTTACACTGTTTTCATTTCTTTTTTAAAAACCCCCTTACTGAGTATTTCAATTCTCACTCTATGTTTTGATTTAAAATTTTTAGGTATCAGCTTTTAAAAGATGAATTGTTTCAGATGTTTCCGGTTTCCCAGTATCCGAACCGCACACGATCCTCTGTATGGGACATGATTTGTTGTTAAGAAAGTGTGTTTTATTTTAAGATAACACATCATGTTCAGAAGGCACCGACTCCTGGGTTTCTGTGGTCGGGGTTTCTACAATAATTGTTTTATGTGTTATGATCTTATAATGGTACTTGGATATTTGACAGGTGGTTACGTGATAAACCAAATGACTGGTGGTGTCGTGAATACCAGGAAGGGTGGTTACCTTATAACCTCCAATACATTGGGTATGTAATTCGGCCATATGGCTATTCCATTTAATGATATGTGTGGAAGTGGACTGTATGGTTTTTCCATTTATGTATGTTTATGTCCCAAGTTACCTTTATATGTTATGTTTATTTTATATGGGTTTTATGGTAATCTTTTGGTTACAAAAGGGTATGTAATGATCTTTTATTCATTGAAGAGTGTTTACTACTTCAAAAAGGTGAAAAGTATTACATTGTTAAAATATTCATGGTTTACTTGTTGTTTTGAAAAACTAACAGTTTTCCTTCTTTGTGTATCCCTTACTGAGCTTTTTATGCTCACCCCGAGTTTTATTGAAATGTTTTTCACAGGACATAATGTGGAATAGGGTCAAGGATTTGAACAAGGAAAAGTCATTTTGTCTTAAACATGGAAGTAGACATGACTCATTTTTATCAAGACATGATGTTTTAAAGAAAAGGAAACTATGAAGAAGTGTCTACTTTTTAATCTTTTGAGATGTAATAGTTATGTCCTAATTCTGTAAAACTCTAAACCTAAAAAGATCCTCAATTTGAATTATTCATTTAATTCAATATTAAGTAATGTTTTAAGGCTGGGGCTTTATAGTTGGTATCAGAGGTCGGTTTAGACAACATTAGGAGTTAGAAAGAAATTGTTAAATTTATGTCCATAAATTAATTTATGGTATGATTGAAATGATATAGCATTTAAAGATTACCATGTTGCTTTGCCTAATATATTTTGGTGTTCAGAATGGTTTTCCGTAGAGGAAACAGGGAAGCTATGTTGGGACTGCATTAGGAGGAAGACAACCTTCCAAATCAGCAACCTCAGATGGTCGGAATCAGAACTGAATAGTTTGTTGCAGTGATGACACAGTTGAATCAGGCAATAAATGGTGGTGGTATCCATGCATGAGATCATCCAGATCAACCGCCGAGGAATATGTCAGTGGTGGAACATTTCATGAGGCAACACCCCCCTTCATTCAAAGGATCATCTGACCATATGCTAGCAGAAGGATGGATTAAAGCATTGGAGAATATTTTTGATTTCATGCGGTGTTCAGAACATCAAAAGGTTAGTCTTTCTATTTACCATGTTGTAGGTGAATCTGATCAGTGGTGGTCAATTTTGAAAAATATCATGGATAGTGATGAGATTTATGATCTTCATTGGGATGAATTCAAAGGTATGTTTCTTGAGAAATATTTTACTAAGGTGGTTTGTCTTAGGATGAAAAAACAATTCCTAGAATTTAGGCAAGAGGATGACTCAGTGGCTTATTATGAAGAAAAGTTCACTCGACTGGTAGGGTATGCTCCAAATTTCATACGAGAACTTGATAGTAAAATCAACCGTTTTTTCTCAATGTTAAAGAAAAATTATCTAAGGGATTTAGCCTCTCGTGTGTTTAATAGTTATGAAAACCTTGTTCGATGTGCAGAGAAGGTAGAAATGGAGTTTGCTGATGATCATGTGTTCTTTGAAAAACAACATAATAAGAGGTCCCGTTGGCAGGAAAAGGGAAAGAATTCTACAAAGAATCCAGGAGGTAAGAAAACTATATATCCACCATGTGAGAAGTGTGGTAAAATGCATCCTGGAGAATGTTTATCCAAGTATGGAATGTGATTCCAGTGTGGTATGTCTAGTCATATTGCTCATAACTGTAAGGAATATGATCAAGAAGGCAATGAAAAGCTAGCGGTAATATGTTTTAAGTGTAATGAAACAAGTAAGTATGAAAATGAGTGTCTAAATAAGAACTCAACTGAGGGAAAGTAGCTAGACTACAAGTAGAATGGGGTGGTAAAATCCTTTTCAACTACTTTAGCAGATGTTGGGCCATCGAATGAAGTAGTATCAGCTACACTATATGTTTGTTCAGATTATGCCAATGTGTTTTTTGATTTAGGGTCTACACATTCTTTCATTTCTGAGATGTTTTCTAGAAAATTGGTAATTCCATCTCAGGATATGAATCCTGAATTTATGGTAAAAAAACGTGGAGGAAAGATTGAGACAAAAAAAATTATAAGAACCTTCCTATCCTTGTTTGTGGAAAGAATCTACCTGTAAACCATATTGTTTTGCCTCTAGTAGAATTTGATGTTATTTTGGGAATGGATTGGATTTCTATTTATCATTCTATGATTGACTGCAGAGCTAAAGAGGATTCATTTCAGAAAGATTTTCAATAATTGTACAAGAATGATCCCTTGCTTTTGATAACATATAAGTAAGTTGAGAAACTAGTAAAAGATGGAAATCAATGTTACCTTGCACATATTTTTGAAAATAAAGGAATTGTTCAGATTAATGATGTGCCAATGTTAAATGAGTACCTTGATGTTTTTCCTGACGATTTTCCTAGTATTTTTCATGATCGGGAAGTTTAATTTACTGTTGACATAATACCTAATTCTATGCCAATTTCAAAACCCCCTTATCAAATGGTTCAAGTAGAACATTTTGAGGTAAAGAAGCAATTGTAGGAGTTATTAGATAAAGGTTTCATTCGACCTAGAACATCATCGCGAGGTTCTCTTGTCTTGTTTTTTAAAAAGAAAGATGGTTCAATGAGACCTTTCATTGATTATAGAGCATTGAATAACATCACTGTTAAGAAGAAGTATCCTTTGCCTCATATCAATGATTTGTTTGATTAGCGCCAGGGAGCTCAGTATTTTTCGAAGATTGAATTGAGTTCGGGGTACCATCAGTTGAAAGTAATTGAAGATGACGTTCCGAAGACTGCGTTTCATACTAGATATGGCCATTATGAATTTGTAGATATGCCTTTTGGGTTAACAAATGCATTTGTTTTATTCATGGACCTTATGAATAGAATTTTCCATTAGTTCTTGGATATGTTTGTGGTTGTTTTCATTAATGATATTTTGGTGTTTTCTAAAATTAAAGAGGAGAATTAAATACATTTAAGGGTTATCTTGCAAACCATAAAAGAAAAGAAACTGTTTGGAAAATTCAGCAAGGGTGAGTTTTGGTTACAACAAATTTATTTCAATGGTCACATTGTTTCAAAAAAAAGGCATAACTGGTGATCCTGCAAAAACAAAAGTTGTTGAAGAATTTCCAAGACCTACAAATATAACCGAGATCCATAGTTTCTTGGTTTTTCAGGTTATAACCGAAGGTTTGTTGAAAATTTGTCACGATTATCTTGTCCAATGACTAAGTTAACTCGAAAAGGGTTTATGTTCATCCAGACAAAATAATGTGATGATTGTTTTCAGAAATTGAAAATAAGATTGGTGAATGCTCCAGTTTTTCAACTTCCTTCCATGAAATGGTGAGTGTTTTATCTACAGTGATGCTTTGTTGAAGGGACATGGTTGTGTCCTTATGCAGAATGATTAGGTAATTTCATATGCTTCACGTCAATTGAAAACTCATGAGTTAAATTACACAACACATGATTTGGAATTAGCTGCTGTGGTTTTCTCTTAAAAAATTTGGAGGCATCATTTTTATGGAGTAAAGTGTGAAATATATACCGATCAAAAAATTTTAAAGTATATTTTCACTCAGAAATAATTGAACATGAGACAGAGGAGTTGTCTAGAATTAATCAAGGATTATGATTTTACAATTCATTACCATCCGGGAAAAGAAAATAAAGTGGCTGATGCTTTAAGTAGAAAAATTAATTCTTCATTAACCAAGTTAAATTTGGAACATAGTCCTTTGGTTAAGGATTTGATGAAATTTGGCATTCAAGTTGTTGGTGCTGGATGTTCTTCTGTTTTGTTTCAGGTATTAGTGAAATCTTCTCTATCAAACAAAATTAAGCAAGCACAGAAGGAAGAGAGTGAGTTGCAGAAAAGGGTAGAGCTGGTTCAGAAAGGTAAGTTTCCTGAATTCAACATTTATAATGATTGTGTTTTGAGATTTTGGGAGATATTGTTTGTGCCTTTTGATTCATAGTTAAAGAATGAGTTGTTATATGAGGCTCATAGTTCCCCGTTTTCAGTTCATCCTGGCAGTACTAAGATGTATAGGGATCTGCTGGAGTAATACTAGTGTGATGGAATGAAAAGATATATTGTCAATTTTACTGTGAAGTGTTTGACTTGTTAGCAAGTTATAGCAGAGTGGAAGTTACCGAAAGGGATGATTCAGTCAATAACAGTGCCAGAGTGTAAATGGGAAAATATATCCATGGACATTGTTGTGGGATTACCAAATACATCTCGATGTAATAATGAAATCTGGGTTATTGTTGATCGATTGACTAAATCTCATAATTTCCTTCCAATTTGAGATAATTTGTCTCTTGATCAACATGCTCGGTTGTGTGTTAAAGAGATAGTCAGGTTTCATGGAGTTCCCCTCTCCATTGTATCTGATCGTGATACCAGGTTCACTTCTAACATTTGGAAAGTCCTTCAGAAGTTGTTGTGCACTGAATTAAATTTTAGAACAACTTTCCATCTTCAATCAGATGGGTAGTCAGAATGATCAATTCAGACATTAGAGGATATTATACGTGCTTTCTCGATGGATTATCAGGGAAGTTGGGACCAACATCTTTCTTTGGTTGAATTTTAATATAATAACAGTTTTCATTCCAGTATAAAGATGGATATTTTTGAAGCATTGTATAGTAAACGGTATCAAACTCCAACTTTTGGGGATGAAGCAGGGGAAAGGAAGCTGATGAGATCAGAATTGGTAGAAGAGATGGCAGAAAAAGTTCAATTGATTCAGAAACAACTGAGAACAACTCAGAGCAGACAAAAAAGTTATGCAGATAATTGGGGGAGGGATATATCGTTCGAGGTAGGTGATCATGTTATTTTCAAAGTTCCACCATGGAAAAGTGTGATCTAATTTGGTAAGAAAGGAAATCTTAGTCCAAGGTTCATTGGACCATATGAAATTTTGGATAGAGTAGGATCAGTTGCTTACGGAGTGGCCTTACCTCCGATATTATCTCAGGTACACAATGTTTTTCATGTTTCGAGGTTAAGAAAGTATATTCCAGATCCATCTCATGTTCTGAGCCCAGAAGTAGTTCAGTTGGAAGAGAATCTCTCTTATGAAGAACAACCAGTCCATATTCTTTACCGTAGAGAGCAAGTGTTGAAGAATAAGGTAATTCACCATGTAAATGTTTTGTGGAAAAACAATATGGTTGAAGAGGAAACATGGGAATCTAAAAATGCTATGAGGGATAAATACCCACACTTATTTTGATAAGTGAATAAAATTGAGAGAACGCAGTTCCCAAAAGGGGAGAAGGATGTAACGTCCTAGGTAAATAAAGAATAATACATTTTCATATTTATTAATATTTGAAAATTAAATATTAATTTTACATTATAGGGGTTGCTATGTTCGATAGCGTAACCGATGCGCAACAACGAGTTTCTTTGAAATATTACATTGTACACTAGTAATATAATAATATTATTTTAAATGGTAGTTAACACGTAGCCGTTTTATTGGAGTGAATGAATAGAAAAAACTAAAATATGAATATATATGTTTGTTAAATGGTTTTACATTTATCTAATAAATGATAAAGGCTTAAAATATTAAAAGAATTAAATTTTAGGCATAGATACTATAATATTCACTAATAGGTAAATTTATCTATAAAGACCTGGAAAATTTAAGGAAATTTTTTTCTTAATTTTCATTAGAATTTTACAAGAACGCAGTTTCTGACGGCGCCTGATTCTGAGGCCCGGTTTGCCCGGAATTAATTTCCGAAGTTTGGCTTGGGTACGTTCAGTGAACGAGCGAGCGGGTTTTTCTATCTTTTGAACCGGTGCTCGGAATTGAAATCTGATGGCACTGATGAACTGGAAACGCCGGTAATCGCTTAAGGGAACCTTTACCGTAGTTGCGTTTGTGTGGGAGAAGAAGTAAATTAATGGGGTTTAATTTAAAAGTAAATAAAATTGTTAAATCAATTTTATTTATTTTTCAAGGTGGTTAGTTTCTCCCATGGGAAGTTGGTGGTGGGGCCCACATCCACCCAACGTCCCATGTGGGGATAAATAAAAGGGTGGGGCCCACACAAACCCCCCACCTTTTTAATTTTTCTCTAACTCCCTAACCCCTCTTAACCCCTGACATTCCTAACACCCCATTAACACACCTTCTTTAATATTTGACAGCTTGTTGTAATTAATTTGGTGAGTTACATGTAAGTTTTTGAAATTCACACAATTTAATTTCAAATGCTTTGTTGTGTTAATAAAATAAGTTTAGAACTTATTTTATTGTGGGTTGGTGTTGGGTTGTTGGAGAGCTTTTTGGAGAAAAAGATAAGGAACACCTTCTTCCTCGACGAAGAACACGAAGAACACCGTTCTTCAACGAAGGACTTCTCCGTCGAAGAACACGATTCTTCCGCGATGCCGTATCCGCGACGCGACGTTCTTCCTTCGCGTTGTCTCGTCCACGACGGTTTTCCACGATGAAATCGCCGTCAACGACTTTGAATCATCACTCCGCGACGTCGACGTTCTTTCCCCGCGACGCCTGACCTCCGCGACGCTCGTCTTCCGTGGGTCGTTGACGAACACCGTTCCTGAACCGAGGTAGGGGATTATTGTTATTTTATTAAATTATTTATGTTCTTGATTCTAGCCTGTCGAATTTCGTGGTTAATCGACTATTTGTTATCGTTTAACGAGAGGGGGACGGACCGCACAAACACGACCTAACCCCCTCGTATGTTCATGGTTGATTCTTGTGGATGGAACGGAATGGCGTGGTGTCGTCGCACCACGCGAGAATCACACGGAAAGTATTACGCGACACCGTCGCGTCGCGCCGTGAAAAGAAAGAACAAGGACGTGATGCCGTCGCGCCGCGTTGGAGAAACTGAAGACATCCGTGGACAGAGTCGGGCCACGGCGAAGGGGCGCGGTGCCAGTACGCCGCGCCGGAGAACCACGAAGATGGCGCGTTTCTTTTTTGACGTGCAGATTGACGGGCCGCGACGAAGTAGGCCGTTTGTGCGTTTGAATCCCTTCTCAATGAAGGTGGGGTCCCGGGGGGACCATGGGAGAAGACGGCAGAAGGAACGGACCACCGGAGCGTGTCTGGTGCTCCGCGGAAGGCAGCGGCGGCGGCGGCGCGCCGCCAGAAGGGAGGCAGCCGGCGAACCGCCGGCCTCAATTAGCGGAGAAGGGCGGGGGAGCCACGCACCCCGCCCGCGGTGTCCGCTCGGCCGCGCGGGCCGAGCCGCGGCCGGCCGGTCGGGCCGGACTGAGCCGGGCCGGGCCGGGCCGGGCCCAGCCGGGTCGGACCCGGGTCGGGTCACCCCGGTTCGGTCGACCCAGGGGGGGTCGGGCCGGGTCGGCCCGGGCCCAGACCCCCGATTTCCAACCACTTTCGGTCAAAAGCCCGTAACATGAGCTACGGGCCTCCAAACAACTCGCCGTTAGTGGAAACACGATTCTTGGATCGAGACGGTCATTTCGGTATATCGCACTTAAGGTTTCGGATTACTTTGGGTTCGGCCGGGTTGGTTCGGATACGAAACCAACCGGGCCCACGGAGCGGAAACGCTTATATCATGAGCTCCGGATGTCCGATTGACGTGCCGTCGAATTTGTTGGATTCCTCTAAGTGAGACAGATCTTTTGGCTTAATCCACTTGAGGTTTGGATGCCGTCGGAGTGCGGTCGGGTTGGTTCGCTCACGAAACCAACCGGGCCCCTGGAACGAGAAAGCTAATAACTCACAGATTGGGCATCCGATTGACGCGCCGTCTATCTCGTTGTTTTCCTCTTGTTGAGACAGAACTTTTGGCATACTTCGCCTGAGTTTTGGATGCATTTGGATAGTGGTCGGGTTGGATTGCACCAGAAATCCAACCGGGCACCTAGAATGGAAAAGCTGATATCTTTCAGACGGGACGTCCGTTTGACGAACCGTCAGCGGCGTAGTTAATCACGTTGAGAAACGGTCCCTATGAGTATACCCTATGAGAATTCGGGGTAAAATTGACATACGGCCGGGATTGGTTCGCTCACGAAACCAACCGGGCCTCTGGGATGAAAAGGCTAGAAGCTCACAGATAGGGCGTCCGATTGACGTGCCGTCTGTTGCGTTGAGACCCCTATGACGGGGCGGTCCTTTGAGATACTTCTTCGTGGGACTTTGTGATACTTGGAGTATCGACCAGTAGCTTGTGGAGCGGGCCCTCCCGGAGATGAGCATGCGGAGTACATAGACCGTGTAGACGACTGAGACCTGACGACTGCTTGACCGACTCAACTTGGAGTGAGACGACTAGCCCAGTGGATGGAGCGCCCGGTATTTGGCGGCATACCCACGACAGATGGAGCGCCTGGTAGTTGGCAGCAGACCCACGGTACTCGACCGGAGGAGTATCTCTGTAGGCTATTAGGGAGAGTGCCCGGTATTTGGCGACAGACCCTCAGCGGACGGAGCACCTGGTAGTTGGACGCAGACCCGCGGTACTCGAAAGGAGAAATACCTCAATAGTCTTAGGTTAGTGAGCAGTACCTCGGAGTCGTGACAGGACCACTGTACACTCTAGAGACGGAGCTCTTCAGTAGTTACGGTTTTGATAATGATAATTCGGGATTGAGCTGAGACTTTTGTACTTTGTGTTTACCTCATGGTTGAGATGGGTAGTTTGATAACTTAGGTATATGTATGGGCATATACCTGGGTAGTGGTTATCCGTAGATTTCATGATCCTTGTGTTTCCTCATGATTGAGATGGGTTACTTGATAACATAGGTATATGTATGGGCATATACCTAAGTAGAGGTTATCTGTTGAGATCTTCTATGTTGTTATCCTTGTTGGTTTTAGTGAGACCTTGAGGTTCTCGGGGTCCCTAATGAGTATCGTTATACTCCCCCCTGCACGGGCTATGTCTGCACCTCGTTGTGTTGGTTGCAGACGACGGGCAGTGATGACGGAGGCCGAGTGTTCGAGGACTGGACGGTACCCGGAGGTGGACTACATGACGAGTCAGTATCCGGAGGTGGACTTCACGGAAAGATGACACTCGGAGGAGGTTGACGGGGGAGAGCGTTGTGGGGGATATTTGTACCTACCCTTCAGGTAGGATCATAGGTGGATGATCCAGGAGCTGCGCCATCTGTACCTACCCTTCAGGTAGGATCCGAGGAGGACGACCCAGGAGATGCTTCCTTCTTCCAGCTGTTGTCTTTTTCTGTTGTGCTTTGTTCAGTTGTAGTTTTACTTTCTTATGGGTTTCTATTCTGGACCAGTTTCCTTTCAGCACTTCTCTTTTTACTTAGTTTTTACTTCCGCTTGTACTCTATGGTGTTTTGTTTACTTTTATAAAGGCAATGCCTTCCCAGTTATCGGGATTTATGCCTTTGGTGCTAGTCGCTAGCCCCTGGCCTATGGAAGGCGGGCTTGGGGTAGTCACGGCATGGTTCCCGAGGACGGGTCGTGACAAATTGGTATCAGAGGAGTCGGTTCTACTGCAGAACTTATAACTATGATATTTACTTTCTGTGAAGCAATAGTGTTAAGAGTACTGAGTGTGGTTTTCATTTCAGGGAGTCCAGTGTTGGTGCGGGCGGCCGACATATCCATACACCAGGACCCTGAGAACTGATTTCCGACTTTGTGCACGAAAACACTAATTGCGTGTGTGTTTTCAAAGGTTTTCCCATAAAACAGCTCAAACCAGGTCAGCTCACCAGGTATAATCGTTTGACCGTGTTAAGTTGTTTCTATCAGGATTCCTTTTTTCGGACGACCAGCTAGAGCCCCGAGAGTGGTTCGTACTGACAGCCCGCCGAGCGACGTGGCCTCAGTACAGATCCCTTTTTCAGTTGAGGCACCAGCAGAGACACCAGCGGTACTACTACCCGTTGGGCCACTGATGCCACCAGCCCCAGCAGCAGAGGGTGCACGTCGCTTGAGCACACTTCACGAGTTCCAGCGCCAGAGTCCACCCAAGTTCCCGGGAGGGACGGACCCGCATGCGGCTGAGGATTGGCTGGAGGCTGTGGTGAGAGTCTTCAGGATAGTGGGGACGCCGGCAGACTTCATGGTGATCTTTCCTGCCAGCCTCCTTCAGGCAGCAACAGGCAGGTGGTGGAGCCACTTGTTTCAGTTTTGCGACGGGATGGCCTTCGGATGGGAAGACTTCGAGACCTTCTTCAGGGTGGAGTTTGTGCCATTAGCTCTACACCCCGAGCGTGTACAGGAGCTTCTGCCTTTGTCACGTGTTTTTCAATTAGTAGCCGAGTCATCTGTGGGAAGTAGACAGATGATGCAGAGGTCCAGGAGGACCAGACCAGCAGTTGGACGATCTCGGGTTTTAGGACCGGTGGTGCGGGGCACCCGGGGTGGGGTTAGAGCCAGGCGTTCCAGAAACAGACAGTGTTACTCATGCAGAGGAAATGGTCACCTGGCACGTGACTGTCCGACTCCTCGTACAGTTGATCCGCAGGCGTTGGAGGAGACACCAAGGTAGTAGAGCTCCAGGAGCAGGTGGACATGAGCAGAACTAGTGGATACGTCCCTTGTACTTCTAGTTCCATATTCCTGCTGTATTTGTGTCTTTGTACTATGAGATGAACTATTAAAAAGACACTTATCATTGTTTTCTTTCCCGTCCATTAGTTTGGTTGATACAGAGTGGTCCCAGTTAAAAATGTTGACTTGACCCTCACTTTCTAGATTTCTACTGGAGGAGACCTAGTGACCTCATTCTGATGCCGACAGTGTGACTCGACCCTTGAGGCGAGAGTGACAGTTGGATCTCTTGGTAGTTACGTCGAGGCCTTACGACGTCATCCATGGCATGAATGCATCAATCATGTTGGGATTGACTGTATTAGGCAACGAATGTGGTTCATCCAAGGGATGAGACCAGATTTCTATTTCGGAAAAGAAGAAATCATAGCAGCTCTTGTGAGACTAGAGAAGGTGCAGATCATCCAGGAGCGGATGATGACTGCAAAGTGCAGTAAGATATAGGAAACCAGCTCTAGTCTTAGAGACTCGAGTGTGTTAAATGTTTCAAGAAGTGGAAGCTTTAAGGATAGATGAGTTTTCGAAGCAGCAGACATTGAGGCAGAGTTAGGAGAGAAGTATGAAGTGGTTTACATCTTAACATGGTACAACCACCCGTCGTAGTTTTTTTTTCTGCCAGGCTCAGGGAGATGGAGGGCGGAGGAAGAGTCCGCCTGCATGCGGTCAAGAAGTGTGACCCAATGGCTCTAGAAATGATTCAAGGGACAGTCTATGTCCACTACTAGGTGCTATAGTAACAGACGTCGATATGAAACATTCCTTGCTTTCACAAATCTTGTTCCAGACTTAGAGTTTCCGGTAATCCGTGGACTTGACCCTCACGTCTAGAGTTACCTTGGGAGGAGACTCAATAATCACACTTACGCCGACAGTGTGGTCAGACCCTCGAGGCGAGAGTTCCAGTTGGAATCTCTTGGTGGCAGCGTCGAGGCCTTACGACGTTAGTTTGAGTATAGAATGGGCAATAACTATTCATACTCAAATTGAAGGTTTTAGGAAAACGTCGGGATGGGTTTTCCTTGGTCGAAAAAAAGGAAACCCCAGGCATCACTGGAAAAACTCTTTCACATGAGGGTGTGACCGATCACTCTTGAGTCAGTCAACCATACCCTCGTGGCAGCAGCCTTTTGAGTTTCAGTTCTAACAGAAAATGGAGACCTCTGGAGTTCAAGGATGACGACCACGTCCTTATACGGGTCACACCTCGACGAGGTTTACGGAGATGTGGCCAAGGAGGCAAGTTATCTCCGAGGTTTAGAGGACCTTCTAAAGTCCCCAGCTGGGTAGGCGGGGTGGTTTACCGCTTGACCCATTCACCGCAGTTGCACCAGGTGCACGACGACTTCCACGTATCTCAACTGAGAAGATACGTGCTCGACCCTTTGCATATCATCGACCATGAGGAGCTGGACGATGGCGATGGGGTGTCTTTCATGGAAGTTTTAGTGGGGATCGAGGATCGACAGGAGTGGATCCTATGAGGTCGATCGATTCCTCGGGTGATCTTTCTTTGGCAGAACGGGAACCTCCATGTAAGCACATGGGAGCGGAAGGCTCAGATGCGTGTTCTGTATCGCTTTTGTGACCCATAGATTGTGTTGAAGCTTTACGGGGACGTAAAGTCCTAAGGTGAGAGTAATGTAAAGACCTGGAAATTTGAAGGAAATTTTTTTCTTAATTTTCTTTGGAATTTTACAAGAACGCAGTTTCTAACGGCGCCTGATTCCGAGGCCCGGTGTGCCCAGAATTAATATCCGAAGATTGGCTCGGGTACGTTCAGTGACCGAGCGAGCGGATTTTTCTATCTTTTGAACCGGTGCTCGGAATTGAAATCTGATGGCACCGATGAACACACAACGCCGATAATCTCTTAAGGAAACCTTTACCGTAGTTGCGTTTGTGCGGGAGAAGAAGTTAATTAATGGGGTTTAATTTAAAAGTAAATAAAATTGTTAATTCAATTTTCTTTCTTTTTCAAAGTGGATAGTTTCTCCCATGGGAAGTTGGTGGTGGGGCCCACATCCACCCAACTTCCCATGTGTGGATAATTAAAAGGGTGGGGCCCACACGAACCCCCCACCTTTTTAATTTTTCCCTAACTCCCTAAGAGCTCTTAACCCCTCACATTCCTAACACCCCATTAACTCACCTTCTTTAATATTTGACAACTTGTTGTAATTAATTTGGTGAGTTACATGTAAGTTTTTTAAATTCAAACAATTGAATTTCAAATGCTTTGTTGTGTTAATAAAATAAGTTTAGAACTTATTTTATTGAGGGTAGGTGTTCGGTTGATGGAGAACTTTTTGTAGAAAAAGCTAAGGAATAGCTTCTTCCTCGACGAAGAACATGAAGAACACCATTGTTCAACGAAGGACTTCTCTGCCGAAGAACACAGTTCTTCCGCGACTCCGTATCCGCGACGCGATGTTCTTCTTCCGCGTTGTCTCTTCCGTGATGGTTTTCCACGACGAAATCGCCGTCAATGACTTCGAATCATCGCTCCGCTACGTCGACGTTCTTTCCCCGCGACACCCGACCTCTGCGACACTCTTCTTCCGCGGGTCGTTGACGAACACCGTTCCTGAACTGAGGTAGGGGATTATTGTTATTTTATTAAATTATTTCTGTTCATGATTCTAGCCTGTCGAATTTCGTGGTTAATCGACTATTTGTTATCATTTAACGAGAGGGGGCCGGACCGCACAAACATGGCCTAACCCCCTCCTATATTCATGGTTGATTCTTGTGGATGGAACGGAATGGCGTGGTGTCGTCGCACCAAGCGAGAATCACACGACAAGTATTATGCGACGATGTCACGCCGCGCCGTGAAATGAACGAACAAGGACACGACGCCGTCGCGCCGCGTCGGAGAAACTGATGTCATCCATGGACGGAGTCGGGCCACAGCGAAGGGGCGCGACGCCAGTACGCCGCGCCTGAGAACCACGAAGACGGCACATTTTGTTTTTGACGTGCAGATTGACGGGAGACGACGAAACCGGCCATTTGGGTGTTTGAATCCCTTCGTAGTGAAGGTGGGGTCCCGGGGGGACCATGGGCGAAGACGGTAGAAGCAACGGACCAACGGAGCGCGTCCAGTGGTCCGCGGAAGGCGTCGGCGGTGGCGCGCCGTCAGAAGGGAGGCGGCCGGAGAACCGCCGACCTCAATTAGCGGCGAAGGGCGGGGGAGCCGCGCACCCCGCCCGCGGTGTCCGCTCGGCCGCGCACCCCGCCCGCGGTGTCCGCTCGGCCGCGCACCCCGCCCGCGGTGTCCGCTCGGCCGCGCACCCCGCCCGCGGTGTCCGCTCGGCCGCGCACCCCGCCCGCGGTGTCCGCTCGGCCGCGCTGGCCGAGCCGCGGCCGGCCGGTCGGGCCGGACCGAGCCGGACCTGGCCGGCCCTGGCCGGGCTGGGCCCAGCCGGGTCGGACCCGGGTCGGCCCAGCCCTAGACCCCCGATTTCGGACCACTTTCGGTCAAAAGCCAGTAACATGAGATACGGGCCTCCAAACGACTCGCTGTCAGCAGCAACACGATCTTTGGATCGAGTCGGTCGTTTTGGTATATCGCACTCATGTTTTCGGATTACTTTGGGTTCGTCCGGGTTGGTTCTGATACGAAACCAACCGGGCCCATGGAGCAGAAACACTTATATCTTGATATCCAGACGTCCGATTGATGTGCCCTCGACTTTGTTTGATTCCACTAAGTGAGACGGATCTTTTGGCTTACTCTTCTCGAGGTTTGGATGCCGTCGGAGTGCGTTCGGGTTGGTTCGCTCACGAAACCAACCGGGCCCCTGGAACGAGAAAGCTAAAATCTCACAGACCGAGTGTCCGATTGACGCGCCGTCTGTCTCGTTGTTTTCCTCTTGTTGAGACGGAACTTCTGGCATAAATTTCCCGAGTTTTGGATGCAGTTGGATAGTGGTCGGGTTGGATTGCACCCGAAATCCAACCGGGCCCCTGGAACGGAAAAACTGATATCTTTCAGACATGACGTCCGTTTGACGAACCGTCAGCGGTGTTGTTAATCACATTGAGAAACGGACCCTATCAGTATACCCTATGAGAGTTCTGGGTACAGTTGAATTATGGCCGGGATTGGTTCGCTCACGAAACCAACCAGGCCCCTCGGATGAAAAGGTTAGAAACTCACAGACCGGGCGTCCGATTGACGCGTCGTCTGTTGCGTTGAGACCCCTATGATGGGGCGGTCCATTGAGATATGTTTTCGTGGGACTTTGTGATACTTGGAGTATCGACCAGTAGCACATGGAGCGGACCCTCGCGGAGATGAGCGTGCAGAGTACGGAGACCGTGTAGACGACTGAGACCTAATGACTGCTTGACCGACTCGACTTGGAGTGAGTCGACTAGCCCAGTGGACGGAGCACCCGGTATTTGGCGGCAGACCCACGGTGGACGAAGTGCCAGGTAGTTGGCAGCAGACCCGCGGTACTCGACCGGAGGAGTATCTCAGTAGGCTATTAGGGAGAGCGCCCGGTATTTGGGGACAGACCCTCAGCGGACGGAGCTCCCGGTATTTGGCCGCAGACCAGCGGTACTCAACAGGAGGAGTATCTCAGTAGTCTTAGGTTAGTGAGCAGTACCTCAGAGTCGTGACAGGACCACTTTACACTCTAGAGACGGAGCTCTTCAGCAGTTACGGTTTCGATAATGAAAATCCTGGTTTGAGGTGAGACTTTTGTAATTTGTGTTTACCTCATGATTGAGATGGGTCGTTTGATAACTTAGGTATATGTATGGGAATATACCTGGGTAGTGGTTATCCGTTGATTTCATGATCCTTGTGTTTCCTCATGATTGAGATGGGTTACTTGATAACTTAGGTATATGTATGGGCATATACCTAAGTAGAGGTTATCTGTTGAGATCTTCTATGTGGTTATCCTTGTTGGTTTTAGTGAGACCTTGAGGGTCTCGGGGTCCCTACTGAGTATCGTTATACTCACCCCTGCATGGGCTATGTCTGCACATCGTTGTGTTGGTTGCAGACAACGGGCAGTGCTGACGGAGGCCAAGTGTTCGAGGACTGGACGGTACCCGGAGGTGGAATACACGACGAGTCAGTATCCGGAGGGGGAATTCATGGCGAGATGACACTCGGAGGAGGTTGACGAGCGAGTGCGTTATGGAGGATATCTGTACCTATCCTTCAGGTAGGATCCGTGGTGGACGATCCATGAGCTGCACCATCTGTACCTACCCTTCAGGTCGGATCCGAGGAGGACGACCCAGAAGATGCTTCATTCTTCCAGCTGTTGTCTTTTTTGTTGTACTTTGTTCAGTTGTAGCTTTACTTTCTTTTGGGTTTGTATTCTAGACCAGTTTCCTTTCAGCATTTTCCTTTTTTACTTAGTGTTTACTTCCGCTTTTACTCTGTGGTGTTTTGTTTACTTTTATAAAGGCAATGCCTTCCCAGTTATCGGGATTTATGCCTTTGGTGCTAGTCGCCAGCCCCTGGCCTATGGAAGGCGGGCTTGGGGTAGTCACGGCACGGGCCCTGAGGACGGGTCGTGACATTATCGACTTTTGATGGAGAACCCTCCTTAAAAAGAGTTTTGGTCACTCTTATACATTTTATTGGACCAAATAAAATCCTTATATAGAATTGGTTCATCAAAATTCACATTGTGTATGTTTTTTTTATTTTTACGATAAAGTTCATTTTTAATGAATAAGTGCAAAATGTTGTATTTTAATTAAAAATCACATTTTAATCTAATTTATTTATATAATTAGAATATCTTTTTAATTTGTTTTAAAGTGAAATTAGAATAAATTTTTACCACTTAATCCAATGGTGGTCATTGGAATTAATTTCACTTTAAAATTAGACTTAAACTAGTGTAAATATTTTGATATATATTGTTTCATAAAAACACGCTATTTGTTTTTACGACGGGAATTAATTATTAAATTAATTAATGCAAGTTATTTGTTTTAAATTTTGTAAAATAGACGTCATTTTTGAATTTGTAATATCAAGTATAGATTAGGGTTCATTTTTGGTATTTTTCTAAAAAACTTAAATTTTTGATGAATTGTGAAACCACTAAATGGGAGTTAAAAACTGATTTTTCATTTAAATGAAACATTATCACTTTTGTAAATTGAATTTCAAAAATACGACATTCATGGTTGTCATTATTATGTAAAATTTGGTTCAATGGGATGAAAAGAATTCATTGGTAAATAGTAACTTTTAAGTTTTATTAATCGTGATTAAAGGTAATTAGTGTAATTTAAGGTAAAGATAATGTTTTAATAGTATGAAATTACATTGACACATGTCCTACCCTTATTGAATGTGTCATGGCCAATCAGTAAAATCCATGGGTCAACTTGGGGACCCCATGGAGTCAATTGGGTATGAAAATGACATTAATAACTTTTTATTTAAAGTTAAAATAAAAATGTCACAAACAAGTATTGTTATACTAAAAAAAAGTTTACATGGGGTTATACAAGTCATATTTTTTACTATAAATATTCTATAGAAAGATGAAATGATTTTATACTTCATGATAGTTTTTATATAATTTTAAGACATTAAATAAAATTATTTATGACACCATTATGATGCTGCGATTACCTCATTAATAAACGATTTAAATAAAATGCATAGATAAGGTATAATATAATACATACACTTGTCTAAAACCTATTGGATGGGTGTATTTCGAACCCTTATAACCTTATACTCTAAATATATCCTTTTGGGACCTTTAAAATCTGAAAAGCGTTTTATAATATTGTAACATTTTATAACATTCAAAGAGTGCCCCTCCTCCCTCTTATAAATGGCCTCCACCTCTACCCCCTTACCCACACCTCTCAAGACTTTTTCTCGACCAAAATATGATCATTTTATCTCTCCACATCCCTATCCTCATCCTAGATGCCTTACCTTAGGCAGAAATCTCTTCAAGAAACCCTTTTGGTTCAAACCAAAGGGAGTTACTAGATTTAAAGGTAATGTCTTCTCTTATGTCCTATTGTTTTAATTTGTTTATCCAACCCCCTAAAATATTTCTATTCCATTCGTTTGTAACCACACCAGTATCCTCAATATACTAGGATTTTTTTATGAGAAGAATTAGAGCTACCCTAACACACACCTCCTTCTAATGGTTAAAGAACATACTGTTTTTATGGATGGAAAATTACTACCTAAGGAAACGATGATTGTTCAATCTTATCTTAACACCTTTCATGGTGGCCATTATGATGTCATTGTATTTATATATGATATATAATATATTTTTTCCCTCTATATTCTTCTGTATTTTATATTCAAAACATACCTTTATGCTTTTCATGTTGTGCAAATACGATAATTTCATATGAGGAAGTGTGGACTACCGCCCCCACAAGTGATATGACTCATTCATTCCAAACATGTAATTTATAAAGAATGTAATTAGTGAACTTATGTTAAATATATAACATATATATTATACTATAATTATAATATATATATGTCTCATTTAGTATTATTTCCTTTAATTCAAAATAGAAATGAAAGTAGCGTTCATGCATACGTACGACTTACCGTCTCCATGAACGGTGAATTTCATTTATTACCTCTAAATGTTATGTACTATTATAAATATATGTATATGCTGGATTTATATGATATATATTATCTCCAAATCATGAATATCATTCTGGATATAATGAACCTTTGACCACATGAACAACATGTAATTGTAAGAAGTCCATTTTTGATTTAAGTACCAAATATCGACAAAATGAACATTATTAACTTAAATTATTACATAATGTTTATAACGTGGAAATAAGTGATATAAAAGGAATAATAAGCTTTAAAAATGTTCCTAAGGAAGTATAAATTAACACTAGTTTATTATTCTGGAGATTAAAGAGCGATCAAGTCAAGTCGGACACGAGGTAAGGGACTTCGTCTCAATATCCTTTCATTGAGGCATATTTTTGTTCAAATTCAAGAATTTAATTTATACGGTGTATAAACCCCTTTTAATTTTATGTTTATTCAAAATGAATCTTTTCCATATGAAACATTTTACTAAATGACAAAAAGTATGTTTCTTTTTAACGTACGTGGTGACAACGACCTTTCCGCCGCCGCGAGTATTATTTGATATTTGGCTTCCTCAACAAGACATAATGTTTTTAACAGTAAATAAATACCATATACTCTTTTATTTATTTTGGTATTGACAATTTATTTGTTATGTCAACATATTTAAGTGATATATTGTGATTGAAATATGGAAATGTTTTATTTCCTATATATTTGTTTTATGTGTTATGATCTTATAATGGTACTTGGACATTTGATGGTGGTTACGTGATAAACCAAATGACTATTGGTGCCGTGAATACCAGGATGAGTGGTTATGTTATAACCTCAAATGCATTGGGTATGGAAGTCAGCCGTATGGATATTCCATTTACTGATATGTGTGGAAGTTGACCGTATGGTTTTTCCATTTAAGAATGTTTATGTCCCAAGTTACCTTTATATCTTATGTGTTCTTTACATGGGGATTATGGTAATCATTTGGTTGAAAAAGGGTAAGTAATGATCTTTTATTCAGTGAAGAGTATTTACTACTTCAAAAAGGTGAAAATTATTACTTTTATAATGTATTCATGGTTTACTTTTTGTTTTGAAAAACTAACAGTTTTCCTTCTTTGTGTATCCCTTACTGAGCTTTTTATGCTCACCCCAAGTTTATTTGAGATGTTTTTCACAGGACATAATGTGGAATAGGGTCATGGATGGGAACACGGAAAATTCATGTTGTATTAAACATGGAACTAGACATGACTCTTTTTTTCAAGAGTTCATGTTTTGTAAAAACAAGGAAACCATGTAGAAGTGTCTACTTATTAATCTTTTGAGATGTAATAGTTATGTCCTAATTGTATAAAACTCTAAACCTGAAAATATCTTGAATGTGAATTATTCATTTAATTTAATATTAAGTAATCTTTTAAGGCTGGGGCCTTATATTATGATCCATCTAAAAGTGGCATTTCAAGAGCATAGCATAAAACTGAGTCTCTCTCAGTGTACTCAAAACGATCTCAAGATGGGTAGCATTGTCGTGTCAAGTGTGAGAGTACACCATGATCTCATCCACGAAATCCACCACAAAGGATTCCAAGTATGGATGGAAATTCGGTTCATTAGTGCCATGAAAATTGCTGGCGCGTTCGTGAGACCGAACGACAAAACCGTATACCCGTAGAGACCCTACCTACTCTTGAAGGCTGTAAGCAATATATCCAATGGCCTAACACGCAACTGATGATATCCGGATCTCAAATAAATCTTCGAGAACACTCGGGCTCCTCGAAGCTGATCAAAGAGGTCATCTATCTTCGTCTAGGGATATCAGTTCTTGATCGTCAACTGGTTCGGCTTCCGATAATCCACTCAAAGCCCAAGTGTGCCTTCTGCCTTTTTTGAAAAAATGCAGGTGAACCCCAAGGAGAAGTACTAGGTCAGATTAAACCCTTTTCTTGCAACCCCTCTAATTTCTTCATGAGCTCCTGTAACTCAGGTGTAGCCATTCTAGAATGATGAATGGACACCGGTTCCACTCTTGTCACGATCTAAATATAAAAGTCTACCTCGTGCTCTAGAGGAAAACCTAAAAAGTCCTCTGGAAAGATATCACTAAAAATATCCACAACTGGAGGAAAGTATAACTGTTAAGTCCCATGGTCATCCAGATAAAGACTAGAAATATGGTCTATAACTCCTCCTAGACCATGGTGCTCTGGTCCAGCTCTACCTGCCTAGAAATCCCACTCACCTCTATGGAGAAATGATCTCCCCTCTGGTGATATGAAAATAACCATGAGACGATAGAAATCGACGACTGCCTAGAAGGGAACTAACCAGTCCATACCAAGAATGAAATCATAGCCTGTCATCTCTAGGACATAGATTTCCTATAAGAAGTGACACCCTGCAACCTCAAGAGGGCACTATCTGCACTAACATATGCAAGATGTCCTCATTCCCAACGGTGTGTCATGAGTAAACTTATCGACAGACAAAAAGATACAGAGCCCAAGACTCTCCACAACAACAACATAGATAAAGCTATTTGAATCACTAGTATCGAAAAGGGATAAAGATAAAACTGATGCTACTAAGATCATTCCACGAACTGTAGAAGGTTCAGGATCCTGCTCTTGATCGGTCTTCTCCACGATGAATGTCTGGCCTGTTCGGCGGCCCTAATCCCATGCGTGACCACTCTAAGCCGATCCACTCTGCTATAGCACGTAACCTTGTGACTAACCACCATGGCCACAACCTCCACTTCAGTCTGAACGGCCGGAAGAACTCAAGTTCCTAGACTGGTGAGAAACTGGCGATACATCTCCGGGACATGGGGTCATAGAATAACCCCTACCACCAGCTGTAGGAGAGAAGATCTGACAGAAAAACTGAAGATGGCCCATCTTGCCGCAAGATCAGCACTCCATCGGGTCTCTCTAAAATTGAGGCCTATTATGCCTGCTCCTAACACACTGGTAGCATACTACTTGGCTACCAAAAGATGCACTGTGCTGACTCTAATCTCCTTGAGATAGCTCCCTACGGCGTTTCCTACTATCAGTAGGAGGAACACCGAAATTGGATGTCGAACCGCCCTGACCCACTACTCCAAAATCTCTCAGATTGCACTCAGTGATCAGCGCCTAGTTGACGATAGATGATATCAAACTCAACATGAAGATATTCAACTGGGAATGGATCTATTTTCTAAGATCATAATGAAACTTCCTTGCAAGGTAAAACCCATCACCTTCTGGAATCGGCGTGAAACACTGCAGCTCGGTAAAACGAGATGAGTACTCCATAACATAAAGAGTACCATGCTCGAGACTCATAATCTCACGGTCTCGGTCTGCCCTCAAGGTCTCTGGATAGAAGTAATCGTAGAAGATGTGCCGAAACTCGTCCCGAATCATACTCTGTTGGTGCCCTGACTGTGAGATCACCTCCCACCACCTCTTGGTAGACTCGCAGAGCATAAGAGTAGCATGCTTCACCCTCTTCCCTGGAGGTATCTCCAGACGTTCATAGATCGTCAGCATGACCTCTAACCATGAATCTGTAGCCTGGGGTCCTCCATCCCCTGAAAAAGTAGGAGGATGCTGCTGCGGGGAAACCCACATCAACTCATCCATTGACGAGGTAGGTGGTGGTGCTACCTAAAAGGTCTGCATCATCCATAGAAAGTCCCCCCTGAATAGAGCATCGACAATTGCAACAGGTATAACAGCTGGTTCCAAGGCTGGCACAACAGGAGGATCTGCAGGAGGTCCCAGATCATCCATATCCGTTGTCTGATCCCCGTCTGGAAGCTGACATACAATTAGAGGACGTCTCGATGGCATAGCTCTGAATGAACAAAAGCACAACATAAGTCAGGATTATCATGGATAGAGAACAAAATTGTAAAAAATGGGAATAAGAAGATGAAACACACAAGTTTACTAAACATGACTACAAGGCGTGTTTAAAACTACACAGCGTGTTCTTTAAGGCCATTCACATGGGCATGTACATCTTCCACCTTTGGTCATGTAACACCCCAGAATACACAACGTCTTGTTCTCCACACACGGCGTGTACTTCATTTCCAGACTCATGCTCGAGTCTCTTTACATGGCTACCCCACATGGTCTTCTTAACCCTAGACTGCACAACATGTTCAATAATGACACGACGTATACTAGACAAGGTTTTGGTGACCCATGTTGTTAGTTACCCGGCCAGCTACATGGATTACCCTTACAGGGCGTGTTCCGAAAAAACACGGTGTTTATAGTAGAGATAAGAACGACTTGTGTTGTTCGTGACACGACCAGGTACCTAAAATAAGACTACACGGCATGTTCTTACCTAACACGGTGTGTACTACATGAGCTTCCCCGACCCGTGTTGTTAGTGAAACGACCGGGTACACGGCTCACTACTACACGACGTGTAAATACTATACAAGGTGTGCTTCTGAAAACTTTTTCACTACCCCATGTTTCTGATCACACAGTCAGTGACACGGTTTAAAACTACATGGCGTGTAGTCAAGTACACGCCTTGTATTCTGGGTTTTTCTGGGAAGTAGGTCAGAAACTGCACCGAAGCTCAGAAAACAATGAAAAACAAACATGAAGGTGCCAAATTCTGATCCTTGAGGGCACATACTCACCGCAAACCAAAGTTGGGCACCTCATACTTATCATATATAAGGAAAACAAGTCAATGATCCACCATGTTTCGATTCATGAGGGCCCATAACACCTCAAGAACAAATATTTGGTGTCAATTTAACCAAGGCACAATGCAAACAATTCCTCTATCAAACTGCAGGGATTCTTCAAAGCATCTATCAAAACAACATGCATAGTCTACACAACGTCTATCACAACAATATGCAATCTCTAATGCACCCTTGATGGAATGGCAAGAATTCATGGCATGTGATTTCTAACAAGTGCTTATATGATGCATGAGATGGAATACCATCATCTTATCGGGTTGCAACATAAATAGAACCACAATAGAACCACCATAACAACACAAGGCATGTGAATCACTCTAGGAGAAATCATATCAATTGTAAAATCTCAAAACCAGAAAGTTGCAATAAATGAGGTACATTGGCTTTTCCCTATACACGAGTTAGCTAATCATGGGTACAAATTATTACCAAGTACCGAATCCATCCTATCCTTGGATAAAGGCACCAAATAGTAAATCCAGAGAAAGTAATTCCACTAATAACAATTTGTAATGTCCCGGTTCTGAAAGCCACCCAGAGGTGCCACTTACCAGGTTGTTCACATGGCCTCAAACACATTTCCTCAAACTCCAGAGGATGCATACTATCAGCGAGGGCCTTGGCTATGATAGTGGGGAAACTATGACCTAATAGGCAGAGTACATAGTAGAAATAAACAAAACATGCAATAGAGGAAGTAGTAAATAACCAATTCCAATGCACAAGTAAACAATGGAAGACTAAAGCAATAAACTCCTAGAGAACATATGTATGTATGAAATGATGCATGATACATATCTAAGAAAACAACCAAAAAGGTCATAATGATGGAAATAAAAACAGTACCAGAACAAGTACAAAAGAAATGATAAATAGCTCCTCAGCATCGCAAGCTTAAGCATGGTCCCATGCACTCCTACTCCAAAGTAATCAAGTGCCAGAAGTTGAAGGGCACTTTCCCGTGTCTATAACTACAACAACATAGTCTATCTGGGCCCAAAAGAATTGCACAAACATAGTGTGAGACTAAATCCCAGTAGGTAACCACCTAATGATCTCTGCCTAACAGTCAGTGAGCATATGGCAGGAAATAGTACAGTAATCAGTAAAAAGTAACAGTAAACAACAGGCATAATTCAGTAAGCAGTAACAGGATGATATACAATAGTAATCAATCCACAGAACAACAAGCACCAGTGAAGAAAACAACTGACCACAACAGGAACCCCTTTGGGAAGTACTCGCAGCCATCCCCTCTGGTCCTATCCTAGATGTACCCACAACCCTCTGGGAAGTGCACTCAACCCAAACCTCTAGTTTGGTCATACAAAATTCTAAGACTCTCTGGGGATGCTCTCTCGGTCAATTCCCAATATTGTTTAGGGTAGTCAGGGACTCTCTAAAAAAGATCACGTGGTCTGACCCTTTTATATCCCCAAGGTCTAGAAAATATTTGAGGAAGCTCACTCGGACAATTCCTCCTATAGTCTCAGGTCTATCACAGAATATCTAAGTAATCTAACACATTCAATTTCTTCTCTAGCCTGGAATGGTTTTAAGGAAATTCAAAGAATAAATACACTCTGAGGAAGCTCACTCGGTCTACCCTCCTGTAGTCCATAATATCCAAGACTCTCTGGGAAGCTCACTCAGTTTATCCCAAGTATTTTATAATGTCCAAGACTCTCTGAGGAAGCTCACTTGGTCTACCCACCTGTAGTCTGTAATACCGAAGACTCTTTAGGAAGCTCAATTGGTCTATCCCTTGTAGGCTATAAGACTAGGTTCTCATGGTCTCATGCTAGTCAGTGCATTATAATGCCATAAAGACAAAGTACACCTATAGAGCTACTTGTCTAAAAAAATTAAACCTATAGAACTACTTGGATAACCATTCTACAACATAACAAACATGTCAAGAATATCACTCCATCCTACGGTCACAAGGCATGGAAACAAGAATAACGGCCAAAGGCTAAAAAAGACCCAAAGGTCGTAAACAGAACAAGGCATGGGGAAAACATCCAAACACAAAAAATTATTCTCACACATGATCAAATTACCTCTACATGAGCATACAATCAAGGTAGGAAAACAACAGGGGCAAAAAGGTAACCACGCAATACCCTGTTCATGGGTATTGGAGGAATTTCCACATAAAACTCAAAGACATCGAAAGGTAAGGCACATGACACCTAACTTGATTCTAGTAGATCAATATAATTGGACAACAAGGCTTGATTCTCCTCATAATGGCGTAGAAGTATGAAAACACAAAAAAAAAAGTTAAACCCACAATATCTTGAGGAAGAGGGGAAATCATGGAATGAAACTCAAGAAAGATGACCTCACCGTTGCGGTTCCAACACAATCAACGGTGGTCTATTCAGAAAACATAAAGAGGATCGGGGGTTTGGAGGATGTTCACGGCCGTATGGGGTGCTCTCGGTCGAAGATCATTGAGATGAAGACAACTATCACCGATTAGGCGCGACCCCGATCAATTTAATGAAAAAATAATGAACGTAAACGATGTGTACTTCTGGGGTACATTGTGTGTACTTTTCCATTCAGTAATCTGCTTAAAGAGGCCTCCACATCGCCCCTAAACACCATGTGTGTGGCCTGGACAAGGCCATCACACGGTCTGGCGTGGCATCGAAGTACACGGCAGGTACTCATAATGTACACGACGTGTACTTTGAAAATTTCCAGATTTTCCACTTTTTCTAAAAAATGACCAGAAAAGGAAAAACATACCTAAAACAGATATCCAGGTTCTTACATCCCTGAGTCTGGAGCGGAACTCCTAGGGGTTGTGGTGGAAGTATATCAAAGCATCTAATACCACATGCAGCTCTTCCTACTCATCTTCCATGCCAGACATCTTAAGGGTTCATCTTCTCCACTCCGTACCTATACCTTAGTTGTCCATCCACTACTACCCTCTCTGCATCTCAATGAGTTGAAAAGTCACTAGTGATATGTCCTCTACCTTTTCATGAGTAGCAACATATCTCCCTAGGCTGACTCGATCCATTCTGGGAGCCAATCAATGTCCATTCCCTATCTTGTGTCATCCTCTAACATCTCCCACATCCTGATCTCTGTGCCTGAAATCAGCTCCCTACTACTGATGTCTCCACACCTATCTGCCAACTACTAACTGCCACTAGCTTCCTCTGTTCGACCAAGAATCCCTTGATCACCAAGTCCCTCTTGAGTACTCCATCATAAGTCAAAATGCATATAGGCACTACACTAGATCGGAAGTATAGTAATAGACCTCACTATAATGTCCATGCTCTGATGTACTGATCCCTAACCATATCCATTGAGTACCTGCAAGGTTGGAGAACCTATATGAATAGTAGAACACCATCAAATTGCCCTGCTAGAGCAGAATAAGCTCTTAGATATGTACTTCTCTCTGTGTAACCATAGAGAACTCTTCTCTAAAAAGTTTCTCCAGATCTATCCCTGAATGATTCTCCTTATCATGAGTTTGCGTGTTAAAAATACACCATTGTCCTACTAAACCCTAAATAAGTCTCACCAATAGAATCACCATATACTTCACAAGTGTCCTTAGTAGACAAAAAATTATGGTATCCACCTCATGCCAGTCCACAGTGGCCTAAGGGTTGGGCTCACCTGGAATCCCGATGGGTATCTGTCTCTGAAACTCATGGAGGACGCTCAGCATGTGCTGCTCATATGTCAGTATTACAGGTACCAAATGCTGCTCCATTTGTGGTGGAATAGTAGGTGCACCACCTAAAGAAAACTCCTAGAGAACTGCTCCATGTATTGAAGCCTCCTTACTGAGGGGGTCATCCTCATGATCTAGCTACTCAATCCTATTAGGTATGCACCACAAAGTCATCGTGTAAGGAAATAAGATGTACTATAATCAATTAGTATATCCGAATATATGACACAAATGAATTGGAAAACACAACATATTTCTATATGATGCATTTACCATTATTTTATTTCCCCCCAATAAGTGTTTTCATGTACCAAGATGAAATGAAGGTTATCAGAGCCTTGGTGCATGGACATATCGGCCTCCCGCACCAACACGGGATGACCTTGACTAAAAGTAAAACTCAAAATACTTATCATTATATCCCTAAACCAATCTCATAGACACTTGGTCCTAAGGTAGAACAGAATAGCTCTCATACAACTCTGTCATGACCCGTCCCTGTAGGGCATGAACCACGACTCCCCAAGCCCACCTCTAATAGGACATGGGATTTTGACTACCAATGATTAGGAATATCGCATTCATGGATGGAATTTCTTATGTACCTATACACACACAAACATATCCAAGCCCACAAATGATGAAATGTAAAAAAACCACTAAGGAACAAAATGCATGCATACAACTAATCCCAGCCAACATAGTACAATGGAATTTAATGTACAGAAAGTAAACTGGGCCAGAATACAAGCCCCCAAAAAACAAGAGTCTGCAAACTACAAATTCCTACCTGTAAGAAAAAAGAGGTAATGGGACTACTGATCATAGTAGTAGGAACACCTCGACATGTAGGGAACTCAGAAGGCTCTGTTTGGTCCTGGTCATCCCTAGACTCCGTCAATAGGCTACTCATCTGCAAATGACACGACACGTGTAGGCAATGCTCATGTAGTTGTGATTATAAAAATACTCAGTAGTGGAACCCGAAAACCACAAAGAAATATGCAATGTAATGGTAAATTCAGATATGCATATTATATTTCTACTTAACATATAAAAAGAGAAACACATCTAGATATACTCAAAATTAAGACCCGTATTATAGAGATAAGTCACACAATTGCATACCCCGACTAGGGATTTAGTTCGAATGTTCCATGAAGCACTAGTTTGAGAGAACTCACTCCCCGAGTATGATGGCTCTAGTGATGTCCGTCTGAGAAGTATGGTTCATCAGGAAAATCCATGAGGGATAGATAAACACATTCTGGGAGAACACACTATATATTGGAAAAAATCATGATTCCCAAATGAGTATAACTTCTAGGGACTTGATGGATACCGCCACTCATCCGGATTCACATGACAAGTAGAGGAATGACATACTCTAGGATTAGTCATGTCAATACCTAAATAAACCTTGGGTCAATAATGGATAGAGAAAATCGCTCAGAGCCTCTTGAAGGGATACTAGACTCTATCTTGGATTCTATTGCTAAAGATATCATATTCTTACGGATGGAAACGACAACTAAAGATGAGGGGAACAAGTTAAAAAAGAGAATAAAATGAAAATTATCCATGGAATGGTGGAAAAGAGGGTCAATCCATGTTCAAGGACATTCATGGCATGTAGAAGGGGTCACACGTCGTGTCTCGGGACTCTGGGTAATGCCAGTGTGTAATGGCATGAGTCAGAGGGAACATGATCTATATAAAATTAATTAAACAACATGTAGTATAGACCACACACTGTGTCCGGGTAACTAAGGATCCCTCTGTGTACGCAGTTGTGGGCCCGTACCCAAATTCAATCTATGTGTGCCATCTTGTGTAACCAATACACAAGGTAACTCATGTCGCTATCCTGGTCTGGCCGTGTAGTGGAGTATACGACTGTGTACTCTACCCCATGTCTGTGTATCCCCCCAAGATGCCCACCGAGTCTGGCGTAAGGACCCATATGCCATTTTCTTCAGAAAACATGCAATTTCATCAATTACTGCACCTCAGAACCCTATCCTCCACTAAGACCGTCGCACACAACATGTTTTTCAAGATACACTCCATCTGTTCCAAAAACATTCAGAAACACTGTTCTTCCTCCGCGGGACACTAGTGTTCATCTGATCCTTAATCTGGCCACCAGATCATCACGAAACTCTGTGGTTGAGGTCACCCCGGCACTACAATGTTGTTTCTATGGGTTTCAGAACTCTGATCGGCCCCGAAAACACATACTGATTTACCTGTATGAAAAACATTTAAATAATGAGAACTCTTGAACCATGTGGATTTGTCTGCTGATATCATTGTCACAATATCTTTGGGTCATCATGGTGTTATATCACCATTTTGGGATCGTTTCACCAAGAAATGGTTCCACAAATATTCCTTGTTTGTATCCCTGCAAAGAACACAATTAATGAAGGGAAATGGATAAAGATAACAAAACAACAAGCATGGAATGATCCTTCATCATCATTAGTTACCACTTTAAAATGCTGCTGTTAGAAGATTTAAATAGAGAAAATTAAAAACATCTAGACATGACAAAAGAATTACCATTAACGTACTCAATAATGAAAATCCATCCCGCAAGAACGACGATGCACATGTCAACTAGTTCATGGGTGGAATCATGTTCATTGTTATATTAAAACAATAGGGAATAAAAAATTTAAAACACAACCCCTACCATGAGGAAGGTTCAATCTCTGATTAAGGGACTTTACTACCTTCATCGCTGAGATCTTTCATCTCTATTGGCGTAGTGATTCACTCTTTTGATTTGTTGTCGTCTATTTTCAAGATTTATCTCCAAATATCCAAGAATTATACATAGTTTCTCCCAATGTTTTTCCAACGACCAATATTTGATTAACCCATTAAAAAAGGGAACATATTTCAGAATTCTGTTACATTGAGTTAATTTCATTTATTCTACAATATTAATGAGTCAACGTTGTTGTTTTAAAGTGATTATGTTGTGTCATTAATTATCACAACAACATCACCGTCGTTGCATTGTAGCGAAAATTTCCAAATAAAATAAAATAAACTATTAATTTTTTTTATTATACTATAAACATCCAAAAATTATATTTTTTCCTCGAAAAGTGATGGTTGAGGTTAGTCCCGTTCTTAGGTAAATTCCTCATCTCTGACACAACTGTGCCCTCATATTTTTAATCCAGACATCCATTTGTAAACTGCCACAACTGCACACACATACTGACTCACATAATATAAAATAGTTAAAACCACAATTCTAGGATCACCAGGCCTTAGAATGACATGTATTTTCCGCTCTTGGTCTCAAAATAATTCCATATAATATTTAAAATTATACATGGAAAATAACGAGACATTACAACAACCTACTAAATAAAATTAGATAATATCTGTTCATACCTAAAAACTATATAATATTTCAAATATTTAGTGAAATATAATATTGATTAAACTAATTTTTCTAATGAGATAGTGAAATAAAATTTTTATGAAATTGATTTTTTAAAGGTGATAGAAAAAATTATTCGTAGGAAAATCTCTAATGAGGTTAAAAATATAGTTGTAAAATTTAATTATGAAATTTCATGACTAAAAAAATAAATATCAAAATTTATTACTAGTAAATAAAATTTTTATAAAATTTGGACACATATAAAACCATATAGGGTTGTTTCTAGAATGGGTTTAACAACTAAATTTTTTTTTAAAAAACTATTTGTTTCTATAGAGTTCCCCATTCTGAAAAAATATCTACGTGGAGTACATTGGATAAATAGATGTTAATTAAATATAGTACATTATTTAGGCTTTCACAAATAATATTTTCAATGAATAACCAACTACTAATCATAGTAATGTTGTACAAATGTGGATTCCTAAAAATTTATTTTCCAATAATTTAGGACTAAATCATGTTTGGGTTTCAAAATACTAGTCTTCTTACATTCATGAAAATAAGAAGTGTACCAGTAGAAATAACATTTAGTGCATTTATAGTGGATTGTACATTCATATGACTGGGAATAATTATTTCATAAAGAATATTATTAAAATGAAATGTGGAAATGTTACCTTTGGTGACAGTTCTCATGTTCGAAATATTGGAATAGGTAAAATTATACTTCTAGGTAATGCTTTTATTTCAAATGTTTTATTTGTTGAAGGTATTAATAAAATCATTATTGGTATATGTAAATTATGTGATTAGTGATATCTTGTAAACTATATCAATTATAAATGTATTTTTTATAGTTTAGAAGATAAACTTATTATTTCTACCAATAGACATCAAAATGTTTTCGAAATTAACGTAGAAGACCTTAAGAGAGAAGATCTCACTTGAATTATTGTAATAGAGGATAAATCATGGTTATGGAATAAAATATTATTAAACTATAATATTAGAATATTATAAAAACTCTCTAATAAAGGATTAGTTAAATATCATCTAGACATTAACTTTTATTCTTAAGAATTTTGTGATCCTTATCAAATTGGAAGGAAAAATAATCAATGTTTTAAAACTATTAGTGAAGTCTCAAATTATGAACATTTACAGTTAGTTTAAAGTTAATTATTTGGTCCCACACGAAATTTAGGTATTATTGTAATTACAATTTATATTATTATTTTATGATTACACTAGATATACATCTGTCCACTTTCAAGAAAAATGTTAAAAAGCCTTTTTCTATTTTAAATCTTTTATAGCACATGATAAAAATGAGAAAAATATAATGTTGATAAATATTCATAATTATCATGTTGGAAAGTTAGTGAATTGTTATTTAGAATCATTTTTTAGTAGTAAATTTATATTACATAACTTTTATTTCCTAGAACTCAACAGTATAATGGTTTATTGGAAAGAAGAAATAGAATCATTATGACAACCTTGCTTTTTATTACAACTTAAACATGATTTATTACATAGAACATCACTTGATACAACAAAGATGATCTAGAGGATTAGTTTCTTTGGGGCTTAGGATCATTACATAAAAACTTAAAACATGAAATACACCATCTTTATTGAAAACATCCTTTACATGACTACTACATTCCCTCTTACTAAGCATTTCATGGGATAACCTGAGGACATGCATAAGAAAAGGGTGAGATATAAAGCCTAGTAAGGGAGTACACATGGAATAACATGAGGAGTACAATACATGTTAGAAAATAGGAATATCAATAGAGCATAAATGAAACATGAACATAAAGGCATGATAAAGCATGATAATCATAACACGGAGATGTGGCAACAACACTTATCATAGAATTAGCATGAGCCAAGGCTCATTGGTCATGGAGCATGAGTAAACCCTCATTGAACATGAAGCACGAGTAAACCCTAGTTGCACTTGAATTAGCATGAGTCAACACTCATTTCACTTGACGTATCATGATACTATACTTTACCCAATGCATTGGAGCGCTATAAGGGCCACCCTTCTTAAACCTTTAATTTCATGCATAAGTGTGCCACATGGATCATAAAACATGGAGTCATAAAACATAATCATTTATTCCACGATAAAGTATTGTGTAATTCATATATGAATCTTTACAATCAATAAGTAAATGTGCATGAAGGTTAATAACCTTGATGGAGAAATGGGCGTGGTATTCACTACACAATGACATTGGCTTAGAAAATCGGTGCGATTTCGGAAGCATAACGGCGTGACATAAAAATTCATAAAAAAAGGTTGATGAGAGAGAGAGGGGTTCCTCATCATATTTACATGTAATGGACAGTAATTAGGTCACATAGATACAAGTCCCAACAATTGAAATGGAATTTAGATTCATGATACAAAAGTATTGTTTGAATGTAAAAGAAGAGAGAGAAGTTCCTTTGGGAATTTCGGCATAGTAACGGGTGTACATGGGAGGCATTTAATGAGATAGAAAGGGGTATCCCATCATTCAAACAATAATATGGAAGTATGGGGGAGGTTTGAAACCATACCCCAACATTCATAATTTAAATAAAAATGGCAATACACCTTAAAAAAAATTGAAAAAAATGAGAAAGGACGAAAAAACCCTTACTTGGAAGTGTGCTTCCAAAGGATAGAGAGAGGCTTGTGAGAGGCTTCTTGGGAGATTGGGGAACCTTTGTAGGATTTTATATAGAGTAGGGAAGAGGTTGGACAAACTCCAATGGATTTTAGTGAGGAGGAAGTGGGAGCTTGGGTGGGTTTATATAGGAAAGGTGAGATAATTCTTTATTATTTAGGTTTGGGACCCCTTATATTAAACTAATCCAAAACACAAACCATCCCATGGTTTTTGCCCATGGTTTCTGGAAAATGAAGGAGGAAAAAAATATTTTACAAGGCCAAGGTCCGATCTTATTAAAATATTAGGGTTGCTTATGTGGAGGTGAGTCACACTCCCATGAAAATTAATTTAAAAAGACAAAGTGTTGAATATGTCTTGAGGGGTTCATTAATGCTTTGAAAAGTAATTCAAACAAATCAAAAACCCCATTATTTTAATGATAAAACATATATTGGACGAACATAAGGATTATGGTATTTTATTACATCACCATTGGGTCATTATGATGTCATAAAACACATTATATATTTAAATGGTATTTAAATTTTACCCAACAATTTAACTGTGTTAGAAAATTATGAAAAATTCACTGTTGGATAATTTGGACGTCCTGATTCCAGAAATGACATTTATTTTATCTAAACAAATTTCTAAATATGTTAATTTTCACATTTAAAATAAAAACCATCATTTATCGAAAATTCACGGGTTTTGACAGAAATGGCTTTCAAACCATAATATAAAATTTTAATTGCATTCATAAAATTATAAGATCATTAATATTTAATAAAAACGAATATAATAATAATATTATTATTTTATTAAAATATTATTTAATTCAAAAATCCCTTAATTTAATAAAATTTAATTCTTAATTAAATAATAACTAAAAACAGCATTTGTATTTTAAAAACTATTCAGAATGTATCAAAAATGACTAGAAATTATATTCATTATTATATACAAAAAAATAATGTACATGAACATAGTACTACATATTTGTTACATAACCCCTTAAAACAGCTGTATAAGACCTAAGGGTAAGGTGTGCGATGATGATAGATTCTTGGGGGGGCTCGGATAACATCGCTCGAGTGGTAATCTCAATCAACTTCCACTTTTCCCATAGACGGTCACGTTCAAGATTGACATAATGAAGCTCATCTTGGGATTGGTCAAGGGAGAAGCACAAAGATTCCACCTCGTTTCCGAGCTCCGACAAATGGGCTTCGTATGGGGAAATTCTACTGGATGAGGCCATCACTTCATTTGTCTGAGTAAAATTGGGTTCGTTAAAGCCTTATATTAATACTAATCATCTGATCACTGTTCAACAACTATAAAAGTAACGGTCTCAACTCTTATCATAAAACCAAAGAAGTTGACATCTTATAAAAACATTTTTTTATAAAGAGACATTTAACTGGATCAAGAGGGATTTTACATTAATGAAAATTTGGGTCGTTACAATATTCCCCCCTTAAGAAATTTCTCCCTTGAAATTTTCCTTTCCCCACACTAAAACAAATGTGGGTAACTCAGCTTCATCATATCCTCTGACTCCCAAGTCGCTTCTTCAAACATGTGGTTTCTCTACGATACCTTGACGATGGGCATTGTCTTATTTCGTAGAACTTTTTCTCTACGATCTATGATCTTCACTGGTTGCTCCTCATAAGAAAGATCGTCTTCTAATTGTACCACCTTAGAAGAGAGTACATGTGAAGGGTTCGGTATGTATTTCCTTAAGAGGGATACATGAAAGACATCATGCACCTTGGCCATGATAGGTGGAAGTGCTTGTCGATAGGCCACAGCCCCAACACGATCATGAACCTCAAAGGGGCCGATGTACCTTGGACTTAACTTATCTTTCTTTCCAAACCTCATGACCTTATTCCACTGAGATATGCGTAGAAACACCATGTCCCCAGCTTTAAATTCAAGGTCTCATCGACGATTATCTACATAACTCTTCTGTCGACTCTGGGATACCTTGATATGCTGCTGAATGGTTTTCAGCTTCTCCACCATTTCCTCGACCATTTCTCGTCCAAGCAGCTTGCGTTCACTGACCTCATTCCAACATACTGGTGTTCTGCACCTTTTCCCATAAAAAGGCTTCATATGGTGCCATTTCGATGCTCGAGTGGAAACTGTTATTATTAGAGAACTCCACCAGAGGAAGATGTTGATCCCATCCTCCTTTTAAATCCATTGAGCACGCTCTCAACATATCCTCAAGTGTTTTGATAGTCCGCTCAGATTGACCATCAGTTTGAGGATGATAGGCCATACTGAAGTTCAGTTCAGTATTCAGAGCATGATGAAGACTCTTCCAAAATGTAGAGGTGAATCTTGGATCACGGCCAGACACAATAGATAGTGGTACTCCATGCAACCTTACCACTTCCCTAATATATATCCGTGCCAGTTTATCCAATGAGAAATCCTCCCGAATAGCAATAAAGTGTGCGGTCTTTGTAAGATGATCCACAAAATCCCAGATTGCATTGTTGCCTTTGGATGTCCTCGGAAGTCTAATGACAAAGTCCATGGTGATGTTCTCCCATTTCCATTCTGGTATGGGAAATGGTTTCATCATCCCCTTAGACTTCTGCCTCTCTGATTTCACTTGCTGACACACCAGGCACTTTGATTTATATTCAGCAATCTCCTTCTTCATATTATCCCACCAAATGTTTTCTCGGAGATCTAAATATATCTTTGTGCTCCCTAGGTGAATAGAGAAATTTGAACTATGTGCATCATCCAAAAATTCCTTGTTCATCTCCGGACTTGATGGAACACATAGTATTTTCCCAACCCCACAATTTCTTCTTCATTAAGATTAAACTCCGTGGATTTCCCCTTTTTGATAGCTTCCACTTTTTCCTGGATTCCCACATCATCTTTTTGAACATCTTTTAACCTATAAAAAAGAGATGGTTGAACAATCATTTGTGAAATGATTGATGATGTTCCCTTCTTTATGATTCCCACGTCCATATTCATCAAGTCTAAGAAGATTGGATCCTTCTCAATTATCATCATTGATAGAATTGTTGGATCCTTTCTACTTAGGGCATCCGCCACCTTGTTCGCTTTCCTAAGGTGGTAATGTATTGAACAATCATAATCCTTGAGGAGCACTATCCATATTCTCTGGCGCATATTAAGCTCTTTCTGTGTGAATATATATTTAAGACTCTTATGGTCAGTATATATCTCACATTTCTCTCCATAGAGATAATGCCGCCAGATTTTCAAGGCAAAGATCACCGCCGCCAACTCCAGATCATGCGTTGGATAGTTTCACTCATGGATTTTCAACTGCCTTGAGGCATAGGATATCACTTTATCATTCTGCATCAGCACACATCCTAATCCCTTCTTTGAGGCATCACTGAATACCACAAAAAGTTCCCCACTTTTGGGTAAAGTGAGCATGGGTGCAGTGATAAGCCTCCTTTTCAAATCCTTGAAGCTTTCTTCGCATTCACCACTCCAAGCAAGCTTTACTCCTTTTCGAGTTAGCTTGGTAAGAGGGTTGGACAATTGTGAGAAATTTCTCACAAATCATCGATAATATCCAGCTAACCCCAAGAAGCTACGGATATCCATTATCGATGTTGGCCTCGGCCATCCCACAATTGCATCTGTTTTGGAGGGATCCACTAATATCCCATTGCTTGTGATGATATGACCCAACAATGAGACTTCCTTCAACCAGAACTCACACTTGTTGTACTTTGCATAGAGCTTATCCTTGTGCAAAGTCTCTAGTACAGTTCTTAAAAGCTCCTCATGGTCCTCCTTGGTTTTGGAGTATATTAGAATATCATCTATAAAGACTACCAAAAATTTTCCAAGGTAATAACGAAAGACACTATTCATAAAGTCCATGAATATTTCTGGATCATTGGTGAGTCGAAAGGCATTACTAAGAATTCATAGTGCCCATATCTTATACGAAAAGCAGTCATGGGGATATCTTCCTTCTTCACCCTTACTTGATAATATCCCGACTGCAAGTCCATCCTGGAGAAGTATTGTGCTCCACGAAACTGATCGAACAAGTCATCAATTCGTGGGAGTGGATACTTGTTATTTATCGTGATTTTGTTAAGTTCATGATAATCTATGCAAAGCCACATTGACCCATCCTTTTTCTTAACGAAGAGGACTGGTGCACCCCCTGGTGAAGCACTTGGGCGTATAAACCCTTTATCCAGATTCTCCTATAGTTGTTTCTTCCACTATTCAAGCTCAACAATAGCCATTCTATATGGATTCATGGATGTTGGTAGCACCCCAGGTATAAGTTCAATTGAGAACTCAACATCTCTTCTTGGAGGAAGACCAGGCAGTTCCTCGGGAAACACTTCCTCGAATTCCCTCACAATAGGCATTTCTTCAAGGATGATTTCTTCTTTGGACTCAATCATCTGAGCCAGATATGCATGATCATAGGGCAGTAATATCCATGCTTGAGATGATGGAGCTAAAGGAGATTCATCTTCCTCCAAACACTTGTAAAGAATCGGGGATCTATTGTCCATATGGAGTGTGATTTCCCTCTCCCAAAAATTTATGTTGGCTCTATATAAGGAAAGACACTCCATGCCAAGAATTGCATCAAATTCCACCAAAGGGAGTATGATGAGGTTCACCAGGAAATTCAATCCACAGATTATAACAGGGGAGGACTTATATTCATAGGATGCAATGATTGCCCCATTTTACGTACTCATCGACATCTTTACTTCCATGATTTGTGGTGGTGTTGGGATTTTTATACTAAACATTCGAGATATAAAATAATGCGTATAACCTGAATCAAAACGTATGTTCGCTATTCTTGAATGAATAACTAGCGTACCTGTCACCACTTCGTTGTCGGGGTTCACTTCATCAGAAGTGATGGAAAAAGCTCTTCCTTGCTGTCTTGGAGGTTATTGGTTGACTCCGATAACCCTTGGATTAGGGAACTAATTTGATAAATGACCCGTTTCATTGCATTTGTAGCATTGAACAATGCGTTGAGGTTCGAACAGAGCGTTCCTCTCCTCTGTCGCAGCCACGGGTCCTTCTTGCCGATAGTTAATAGCTAGGTTCCCTTCTCTTCCACACCTGAAGAATTTTCTCGTCCCCTTAAGGAAATTTCCAGGGTTCTTCTTTCCACACTTTTGGCATGTGGGGTGCTGGAACTTCTTAGCACCGTTGGATTTATCCATTGTACCACCAGCATTGAAGTCCACCTTATGCTTCTTTTCCCCATGATACCCCTGTGATTCTCTGATCTCCATTTTGACCTTGAGGGCACATCAGACAATTTCCTCATAGCTGTCGAAGTCACGGATCACTAATTCTTTCCGCAAGATAGGCTTCAGCCCACCAAAGAAGTGGCCAACCTTGCATTTGGGGGTAACGACAAAGCCGGGAGCGTATTGTGCAAGCCTTGTGAAGTTTGTCTCGTACGCTCCCACATATTTTCATCTTTTTTCTTGAGGGAAAGGAAGTCCCTTTCCATCTTAATATGGAGGGTGCCCAGAAAATATTTATCGAAAAACATCTTCTAGAATTCCTTCCATTCCAAAGCCTCGATCTCCTCTTCAGGCTTCGTATTTTTGATCAATGTACACCATTGATCAGCTTCACCCTCCATACGATAAGCCGCTAGGAGAACCTTCTCTTGTTCAGAACATTGGAGGATGGAGAATATCTTTTCAATGGAGTTGATCCATTGTTCAGAGATCGTGGGATCAGATGATCCACTAAAAGTAGGAGGCCTTTGTCTCATGATTCTCTCGATAGCGACTTGTTCTTTCTTAGGGGGGTTGAACGTTCCTCTTGACCTGTGTTTCTATTCAAAACATGAGTTAGCTGAGAGAGAAGCGTGACAATGTTCACGATTCCCGCTCCCACTGGATTTGGCATCTCATTAGTACAATCATCACACTGATCTTCACAACGGTTGTTAGCCTGAATCCTCCTATTACCGGTCATTGGCTGGAATAAAAGGAAAGTTAGGGGTAACACAAAAAAGTTAATCCAAAGACAAAAGATGATGACTTATAAATAAACTTTTATTTCCTTAACTCGCGAGTCTATAGGATTCAATCTAGGCTTTTCATGATCTACTTTCTAACATATATTCTTAGGGGAATTTTCCCCTTAATAATGGTTCATACCAGAATTGTGAATTTATCAAAACATATCCCCCGGGAGTGTTGTAACCAAGAGTGCATCATGACCTATTGTCGTCCACCATTTCCCGTTCGAGTCTAGCTCAAAGTAGTGTTTTCGGGTTTTACCCCTAGGTTACATCTGTGCCAGAGCCACCTCTACCTACTCGTATCCAGATAGGGATGTATTTGTTTGACAAACCACTTACATAGTATTTACCAAAACTTAGGGATGTTTTTATTATACTTATTCTTGTATTTAAGGCTTTACTAGGGTTTCCTAATCCCAAAAATAACTAAACCTATCCTCTGATACCATCTATGACAACCCTGCTTTTTATTACAACTTAAACATGATTCATTACATAAAACATCACTTGATACAACAAAGTAGATTGAGAGGTTTAGTGTCTTTGGGGCTTAGGATCATTAAATAGAAACATAAAACATGAAATACAACATCTTTATTGAAAACTTCCTTTACATGACCACTACATTCCCTCGTACTTAGCATTGCATGGGATAACCAAAGGACACACATAAGAAAAGGGTGAGCTATAAAGCCCAGTAAGGGAGTACACATGGAATAACATGAGGAGTACAATACATGTTATAAAATAGTAATATCAATAGATCATAAAAGAAACATGAACATAAAGGCATGATAAAGCATGATAATCATAACAAAGAGATGTGGCAACAACACTTATCATGGAATTAGCATGAGCCAAGGCTCAATGCACATGGAGCATGAGTAAACAGTCATTAAACATGAAGCACGAGTAAACCCTCGTTGCACTTGAATTATCATGAGTCAACACTAATTTCACTTGACGTATCATGATACTATACTTTACCCAATGCATTGGAGCGCTATATGGGCGCACCCTTCTTAAACATTTCATTTCATGCATAAGTGTGCCACATGGATCATAAAACATGGAGTCATAAAACATAATCATTTATTCCACGATAAAGTAATGTGAGATTCATACATGAAACTTTACAATAAATAAGTAAATGTGCATAAAGGTTAATACCCTTGATGGAGAAATGGGCATGGTATTCACTACACAATGACATTGGCTTAGAAAATCGGTGCGATTTTGGCAGCGTGACATAAGAATTCATAAAAAAAATGTTGATGAGAGAGAGAGGGGTTCCTCATCATATTTACATGTAATGGAAAGTAAGGAGGTCACATATATACATGTCCCAACAATTGAAAAGGAATTTAGACTCATGATACAAAAGTATTGCTTGAATGTAAAAGAAGAGAGAGAAGTTCCTTTCGGAATTTCGGCATAGTAACGGGTGTACATGAGAGGAATTTAATGAGAAAGAAAGGGGTCTCCCATCATTCAAACAATAAGAGGGCAGTATGGGGGAGGTGCGAAACCATACCCCAACATTCATAATTGAAAAAAAGGGCAATACAACTTAATTTTTTTGACAAAAATGACAAAGGAAGAAAAAACCCTTACTTGGATATGTGCTTCCAAAGGGTAGAGAGAGGTTTGTGAGAGGCTTCTTGGGAGCTTGGGGCACCTTGGGAGGATTCTAAAGAGATTAGGGAAGAGGTTGGACGAACTAAAAAGGATTTTAGTGAGGAGGAAGTGGGAGCTTGGGTGGGTTTATATAGGAAAGGTGAGAGAATTCATTATTATTTAGGTTTGGGACCTCTTATATTAATCTAATCCAAACCACAAACCATGCCATGGTTTTTGCCCATGGTTTCTGGAAAAGGAATGAGGAAAACCATATTTTATAAGGCCAAGGTCCGAACTTATTAAAATATTAGGGTTGCTTATGTGGAGGTGAGTGACACTCCCATGAAAATTAATTTAAAAATGCAAAGTGTTGAATATGTCTTGAGGGGGTTCCTTAATGCTTTGAAAAGTAAGTCAAACAAACCCAAAAACTCATTATTTTAATGATAAAACATATATTGGCCGAAAATAAGGATTATGGTATTTTATTACATCACCATTAGGTCATTATGATGTCATAAAACACATCATATATTTTAATGGTATTTAAATTTTACCCAAAAATTTGACTGTCTCAGAAAATTATGAAAAATTGACCGTTGGATAATTTGGACGTCCTGATTCCATAAATGACATTTAGTTTATCTAAAAAAATTTATAAATATGTTAATTTTCACTTTTAATATAATAACCAACATTTATCGAAAATTCACGGGTTTTGACATAAATGGCTTTCAATCCTTAATATAAAATTTTAATTGCATTCATAAAATTATAAGTTCGTTTATATTTAATAAAATTTAATATAATAATAATATTATTATTTTATTAAAATATTATTTAATTCAAATATCCCTTAATTTAATAAAATTGAATTCTTAATTAAATAATAACTTAAAACACCATTTGTATTTTAAAAACTATTCACAATGTTTCAAAAATGACTAGAAATTATATTCATTATTGTATACAAAAAAAAATAATGTACATGAACATAGTACTACTTATTTGTTACATAACCCCTTAAAACAGCCGCATAAGACCTAAGGGTAAGGTGTGCGATGGTGACAGACTTTTGGGGCGGCTCAGATAAAATCGCTCGAGTTGTAATCTCAATCAACTTCCACTTTTCCTGTAGACGGTCACATTCTAGCTTGAAATAATGAAGCTCAGCATGGGCTTGGTCAAGGGCGAAGCCCACGGATGCCACCTCTTTTCCGAGCTCTAACAAATGGGCTTCGTATGGGGAAATTCTAATGGATGAGGCCATCGCTTCCTTTGTCTGAGTAAAATTGGGTTCGTTAAAGCCTTATATTTTTACTAATCATGTGATCACTGCTCAACAACTATAAAAGTAACAGTCACAACTCTTATCATAAAACCAAAGAAGTTGATATCTTATAAAAACATTTTTTTTATAAAGAGACATTTAACTGGATCAAGAGGGATTGTTTATTAATGAAACTTTGGGTCGTTACAATCATTCTAAAAATTACAAGAATCATGTTGAGTTAATACTTAATTGATAAATGTTTTCGGGATAAATTTGTCACTACTACCTGATATGATATAAATAATGTTTTAATAAGACCTTTTATCAATAAATGAATATATGACATGTCCACTGGAAGAAATCCAAATCATTTCATACTTTAATGTTTTTTGATGAAATGTTTATATTATGAATATAAAATATAATTTACATAAATTTAATAAAAAATCATATGAATGAATATTTATATGATATTCTATAAATATTAAGTCCAATAGAGTCTTTAAAAAGCAAACATATAGTTTAGGAAATACTGCTGGATAAATTTGATGAATTTTTTTTTTTGTTTGCAAACAACCTAAATTAATATCTTCTAATGTTGCTTCAAAAAGTGATTTTGAACCCATATTAAAAATTTCTTCTTATGAGATAACAACTGAATAAATTTTTCCCAATGTGATACCAATATAAAATATTAAGTAATTTTTTTAAAAATAGAGTTTTATAAATACAAAGTATTAGTTGATTCATAAGAATCATTTTATTGATAATATCATTGGTGATGTAGATCAACTTGTTAGAACGAAATTTTTCTTAAGAAATGAAATTGATAATTGTGTATATTTATCCCAATTTATTCTTAAGAATTATAATGAGTATTTAGGTAATTGATATTGGATACAATCTAAGGAATATTATCTCAATGAATTAAAATGGAATCAAGTTTTGATTTTTGTTAAACAACCTAGATATTCACTTGTCATTGGGGTAAATTGGGTTTTTGAAAATAAATTTGATGAAAATCAAATTATATTTATAAATAAAGATATAATTATTGTAAATGGGTATAATCAAAATGATGGTATATAATATGAATAATATTATGCTCTTGTAGCTAGTCTTGAATCTAACCTTATTCTTATAGCATATGGAGTACTTATTAATTTCAAACATTTTCAAATGGATGTTAAGTGATATTTTATTATTGGATTTGTACATGATGAAATTTATTTACAACAACCACTTTATTTTAAAAATAAAAAATCCACATACCGTATATTTAAACTTACTAAGTCACATTATAAACATAAACTATCCCGTAGAGCCTCGTATGATAGATTAAATAGATTTTGTTATTCAAAACAATTTGTTAAGTGATCAGTGGATACAAAAATCTTAATTAAAAATGTTTCTATGAAGACCATCATTGTTGAAATTTGTGACAATAAAATTATATGTGGATAAAATCAAAAATCTATTACATATTATTTTGTAGATATTATAAAATCTGAGTTTCAGATGATTATATTGGTGGACATATTTATTTTCTTGGTTTTAAAAATTTACAATTACTAGAAGGAAATTTTATATCTCAAAATAACTATATAAAATATATTCTTAATAAATTTGTTTAAAAACAACCAAAAATATTATTAATCATATCAAAACCTCAAATACTATTGATATTAATGAACCCAGGATACCAGTTCATCCTATAATTTTTAGAGGAATGATTAGTAGTTCAATATACATAATTTTTAGTTCCCCATATTTAACTTTTTCTGTGTGTTTGTGTGAAAAATATCAATCTATTCAATAAGAGTCCCCTATTCTGGTATTAATACTGTTTTTTCGTTATCTTTTGTAAAATATAGATCTAGGGTTATATTTACTCTTCTATAAATTATTTTAGTAGAACTTTCCACCACTGGATATGAATATGTAGGAGCTGAAAGATGTTGTGCTCATGTGTTGTGGATACAACACACACTCGCTGACATTGGTTAGAGTCATAGTAAAACTCCAATTTTTTATGATAACAGAAGTTTCATTGATTTAAATAAAAATACATCATATTACTCATGATATAATAACATAAATATAAGAAACTATTTCTTTATTGACCACGCACAAAAGGATATATTATTTTATAATTCATCATAACACAACATCAATTTGCTGATATATTTACTAAACCCCTTAATTATGATTTATTTTAATATATTAAATAGAATCTATGAATGGTAAATACTAAATTATTATTCATATATACTTATGTTTTATCTATCTAGTTAATCTAATAATCTCCCTTTCAAAGGGTTAGTACATATATCATTATTTTTATTTTTATAAAAACATTGGTTTTTCTAATTTTCTTAAATTTTTCCCAAAATATTGGTTTTTTTAATTTTATAAATATTTTAAAAAACATTGTTTTGTAAATTTTTTTTGGGTATTCAATTTTTTTTAGCATTTTGAAAAAAATTGTATTTTGAATTTTTTTTATTTTCAAAAAACCGTGAATTTTTTAATGGTCTTTTTTTTTTCAAAAAATAGTGGGGTTTCAAAAAATATTTTTTTCTACATATTTTTGTGTTTTTAAAAACATTAGTTATCTTATATTTTATTGTTTTTAAAGAATTTGGTTTATTATAAAAAATTATTTCTGAAAAATAATAAGAATAATTACCCGACAAAATTTCCCACAAAAAAGTTTCTATTTTACTTTTATAGGTAATTTCTAATGAATAGTTTTAATTATAATTTACTATTGTATTTCAAATTTGTTTACATTTTATTTATACATTCAAACCTTCAAAAAAATTTCATATGATAGAGTTTTAATTTTCAGACAATATGATCATCTAATGAAATCTTTCTTATAAACCAGAAAGATTTTTGAATTTATACATATTTTTTTAATGATAAATATCAAAAATCAGATCAGAAATGTATGTTATTATGAGCTATCAGGTTACCGAAGTCAATAATTCACCACTAGTCTTATATATACAAGGGTGGGTCACCACATTTCATATCAATTTCTCAGACTAATATGAATTACCAGCCATTAAATTTCTTATATTTCTGATTCTTTGGCATTTATTCCACCAGCTTCCCTCTTCCGATCAGTATCCTTCTTCATTCTTCACCGAATGAATTTTTCCAAATAAATTTTAAACCGAGAAGTGGTGAAGTAATGGATGATTGAAAATTCTTGATTTTAATAAAGCAATTCATTGATAAATTAAGTTATCATTTTTCAGGTATGGGAAATGGTATGTGTTGGAAAATAATATTTTGACCATCACTTTCCAAAAATAGTGAATATGTTTTACACTTCTATGGTTTTTGGTGTTGAAGATGATTTGGAGGTTATTACATTTAATATTTTTGATGAATGTAAGAAGTTGAATATTCAAAAAGTAGCTGATTTGGTTAATTTCATTTGTAATGAGAATCATATCTAGTTACCCATAAGATTTTAGATAATATTTCTTATTTTAAAAATACTTATGATGATACATATATGTTTCATTATTATGAATAGATAAGGAATGTTTTTTATTTATCACTATATTGAAGATTTGTAACACTTTAGTTGAAGGGGAATTTTATCCTTAGAAAAGGGTATAGAGAAATTTTGAATGTTTTGGATATAATTGTGTTATATTTCTTGGTGTATAAGAGGAAGTTAATTTTTGTTATGTTATATTTCTATCAATTAAAGCAGTTTGGAAAAGTTCAATACAATTGACTATTTTTTATTTCTATGATTCTTTAATAAAATGTAAGTCAATTTTATGATTTTTATGAAAATTAAGAATAAAAACGTTTTTGTAAGAGAGATGGATTATTTTATTAGTGAGGAAACTATTTCATGAATGAAATTGTTATTTATATTGGAGTCAAATTAATTTCTTTAAAATTCAGAAAAAAGAAGAATCGGATGAAGATGTTCTTCAATTAAAGATGATTATTCATGGGAAAATAAATTTTAGTACTTCCCACCATGCCTTAAAAAAAGTAAAAAATATATATAACGAGGTGTGCTGAGAGTTAATGAAGCACAAAGATGAAAATAAGCATGGTGCTACAGACCTTGGTCTTGATAATGAAGAGGAATTAACTTTGACGGAGAAAACATATGATATTTTAAAGAATAAAGAGAATAAGAAGTAACCATAGATAATATTTTTTGAATTAAAAGTTATTGAAAATATTATAAACGTTTTGGATAGAGATCATGGAGAATTTTTTGTTGCTAATCATGAAAGAGATCTTTCAATTTCTCCACTATCGATTATTCAACCGATACATCCTAAGACTTATGCAAAATAAGTTCTTACAATTTTGAAAATTGTTTAATCTTTTCCATAAAAACCAGATCAATTTGAATATTTCAATGTTCTTAAATATATTTAGAAAAGTAAAGGTGATGTTGTTGAATTTGAAAAATCTATTTCAGAATCTATTAATAATAAATTTCAAGAAATCATGAAGAAATTGGAGAAATAAATTTTTAAAATTGATGATAAGTTGGAAATAGTTTTAGAAAAAAAATCGAAGAAGTGATAAAATAATATTCATGAGAAGATGATGAAGAAGAAGAGAGAGTTATCTGATACCTTATTTTTTACCACTTTATCCGAAAAGGTTATTGATTTAGAGGTTTTTGGGAAAGAACAAATTTCTGAGAAGGAACCAGAAAACCAAAAATATCATTCCATGTTATCAGAAAAGGGTGAGTCTAATATGAATATTGATTTTGTTGAATTATCTGATGTTTTGATAAATAAAGAGAATGAGTAAATAGATGTTCATACTTTTCATCAATACATTTTTGGTGTTTTATAAAACTCTTCATTTTCTCTATCAAGTGAATATAATCAAAAGGTTTAAATGGGATTTACTTATTTTACGTAATAATTAAAAAATATAATTGATTATATTTCATATTTTCCAATATTTAATCTCGATGAATACACATTAAACGAATGATAAATATTGTAGTAAAATATGATTCTTTTAAAAAGTTTTCTTACAATGTAATGAAAAATGATGCTCAGTCTAAATACTTCAAGGATTATTCTCTGGTATAAAAAAAAGAATAAAGAAAAGTTTTATATGGTTGAATCAAATATAAAGAGACATAAAATTTTTTAATGACCAAACAGAAGATGTTAAAAACAAATCTTTGTATATTGTTGATTCTATTGGAATGTTTCTATATGATTTTTCTGAGAACATCAATCACGTTGATCAGTTAAATAATTTTTTGTAATATCATGATTAATAAATATAAAAAAATAATAAAAAATTCATATTGAAGACGAATGTTTGAATTTAAAAGAAGAGAATTGGAAACCCCATTTTATTGAATAGTATGTTATCCGTCTAAAGTAAAGGATTAAAAAGTTTTAATTTATAGAATATAATGTTTTTAAGTTTTAATCATTGGTAAAAATGTCAGAGAGGAATCAATAATAATTGAAAATGATTAATGTTATTTTAAATAAATTATTGAACATGGTACGATTAGTTGTCTCTAATCTCTTAAAACGTTAAAAATTAAACATCTAATTGAATATATGAATGAATGAATCACTCAACATATATTTTTTTTAAATGTTTTTTCAATCATATTTGGTTAAATTTTCTTTCTATATTATTGGGTGAATATTTATTTAATCTATATTTTTTCATTGTTTTTTTTTCTATAATTTCATGTATAGTATCTACATCACACAATATTTTTGAAAATCACAGTGGGGGTGAAGTTATTAAAGAGGTTTTTATAAGGGTAGAATTTATTAAAGGAGAATTAATTTGGGATATTTTATATTAAAAATTTATTATCTTATCGATGTTCAAAAATAAATTAAGATAATGTTTTTCAAATAAAAATGGAGTTACAATGATGTGGTATATTAGGAAGGGGTATACATGTTTTTTATGTATAACAATAAAATTATTTTAATAAATGTATAAAAGGATAGTAAATTTTTTCAAGTTTATTATTTTTTCACTTTATTTGATGTGGTTTTTTTTCTTTTAAAAAAGGTGATTTGTTTCAGTAAAAATTTCTACTTTCTACACTTTATTTCTATAGTTTTGAAATTCCTAATGAAATTTCTTAAAATCTATGTTTTACTAACATTACAATTTCAAAGTCTTTTAAAAAGGTTTTGTTGTAATTTTTTATTATACCGGATGCACAAAGTTTTCTAAACAAATGAATATAAATATTTTACCCTCTGTTTGATCCATCAGACTAACTAATTCTAGTCAATCGGACTAAATAAGTCTCTTCCATTTGATTGACTAAGTCTGGCCCATCATACTGACTAAGTCTGGCCGATCAGTCAGACAAAGTATGAACCATAATACCCATGATGTATTTTACATCAGAATGAAAATGTCTATACTATATGATTGTTGTTGTAAATTCAATTGGATTGAGAATTTATTATACATAAGATTGTGGAAGTCTGGTCCATTGAATTATAGAATTATAGTACATTGGACTCACTGAGTTTAGTCTTTCAGACTAACTAAGTTTGATCAATCAGACTAACTGCATTTTTTCTATCAGACTGATCAATTCTGGTCAATCAAACTAACATGGTTTTTGATCCATTGGGATAAAAAATCATTTTCTCTGAATAATGATGTTTATAATCATATGGTTATAATTATTTATACCATATGAAATACTTTTACATCATTGTGATGATGATATCAAAATTATATCAGATGAAGATGTAAGGATCATGTTGATCTGTCAAAATGGATCTCCACTAAGGATATTGTAACCAATATAATGAATAATATAATATAACCATTGTATCTATGGCTATAAATAATTGCTTATTTTAGGAGGTGTGAGCAGATTATTTTGTGAATCAACCCTTCCAAGCTTACACTGTTTTAACATTATGTTACTCATTGTCTGTAAATAATCATAATGTTTTTTCCAAGGAATCTAAGTGTGTGTTTTATATTCCTTATAATATTTTTCATTTTTTTTCGTTTTATCTAATAAGTTTTTTGATTGACATCTTACGGTTATTGTAAAACTGTTAATTCTAATTTGGTTGATCAAGGATTTATAGTTATAAGAAGACCATGATGATTCTGATCTTTGTGATCAAGGTTTTTGTTTCTATAAGAACATGTACATTTTGATTTGGTTTAATGTTAGGGATACCCAAATTTTGGATTTTTGACTTCCTTAACTCCTGGGATTAAAGAGTATAAATATTTTATAAATATTTTTGTATGTCATTATTTTTTATGGTTTTCTTTTACTTTTTTTAAAAAATTTATTATTTCTAATGCGCATTTGTTTTATTTTTTTACTTCTTCTATCTTTAATAAATTCTAATATACTTGACAATGGAATGTATGATATATAAATTCTGAACATGGTAAGCTAGTTCAATTGGGTAAATCATAATTAAGAGGTTTGTATTTTTAGTAATATTATGTTTTTAAACTAGAAATCATTCATTCTTATATCCATTGATATACTCATAGAAACTAAAAATATTTCTAATATAAAAATTATAAATTTATAATAATATCATATAAATGTTTTAAATCCATTATTTCATCCATTCATGAAATGTGGTGATGGAAAATTAATTACATCAGTGCGTGAGGCGGTAGTTCATTGTAGACACAGCTGACATATTGTTTCCCATTTGAATTAAGACGAGACAGATATAGGTCACTATCTTAGCATAATAACTTATATTTATATGTAAAATATTATGTTTATTATATAATCCTGGTTTATTAATATTTTAAGAAGGCACAATAAGAATGAAAATAATTTTTTTTAAGGAACGTTGCCTCTTCTTTAGAAAACCTATATAGGTTTTCACAAAAATCATTAGTAGGTAGGATATTTGATCAAAAAAAGTGATCTAGGATGTTTGTAGGGGATTAAGGATGTGTTTTTGTAGATATTTTCTGATCCAAATGGATTTGGATGTTTGAAAATGGAAAATAGGGGTAACCTTTTATAAGTGGGGGAGGGAACACACATGGATATTTTGAAAAGAATCAATTACACCCTAGTTATTATCATTCAAAAAACCTAAATAATGGTTAATCATCAAAACATAGAGGTGATAAGGTATAATTATTACTATAAAACAGTTTTTGGACATGTTTTAATTTTTTTAACCATTATATACTTAGTTTAACCCCCTGTAAACTTGTGATTACATTAATCATGGTAATTAATTTTTTCTATTTTATCTATTCATGTATTTAATAAATAGATTGAACGTATTAGAAAATATAAATTATTTGGATTCCAAATATTTTATCCATTTTTAACATTTCATTTCAAATATGTGGCATAATTCAATTTAAAATTATTCCTGCTGATGCGACGAAAAAGTGGATTTCTAAAGAGAAAATTATCATAAGTGTTGAAGGATTTATTTTAAAAATTCAATATTATACTTATTCGAATAACCAAAATTTTATTTATTATAATATTATTAAACTAATTTTAACTTAAAATAAACATAGAATATAATTTTTCATTGTAAATAATTTATACAAAATGGACTTTTGGATAAAAATCAGAATTTTAACTATTCATCTAAAAACTATACTATTAAACAAAATCCCATAAATTAACCATTAGTTAATTTTGATAAGTTGATTTAGAAATAAAATCTCATTTTTATAAATAAATTTTATAAAAGTGGTAAAAATTATTTCTAAATCATGTGTTCCAAGTGTGATAATACTGTCTTTTAGAAAAATATAATATTTCAGAAGAAAATTTTTATTCATTCAAATGTTTTTTATTTTTTCTTATAATCAATAGATAAATAATGAACATGTGTAAAAAAAATATTTTCATAAATTAGTAATTCCTATTCAGACCTTCCATCTGAACATCTTGGTTATAACTCTTATATTTTAAATAATTATATTTTAATAGAGTATTATGATCAATTTAAACTCGGTGTTGTGTGTATCACCAGTTATCAAAGAGATTGAATTTATTTAAAATATATATCATAAAGTTTCATAGTATAAAACTAACTTATAATTTTTTTTTGTTTTATTTATTCTATCGAACAAGATCTTCCACTTTTAAAATTTTGGGGTATTACATTCTCCCCATCTTAAATAAATTTCTTCTTCGCAATTTGAACATGAACTTGAAAATCAACAATTTGAAATTTTATAATTTATTTGTTGAAAACAAATATAGTAAAAGGTTAATAAAACTTACTCTTGAAATAGGGATATTGAAATATAAATTTTCACTGGAAATAACACATAATTAGGATTCCATGTAGGATAACATAGGTGGGAAGTGAAGATATGGATATGAAATAGAAGCATAAATAATTATAAACAGTGAGAGAGATAATTTAGCACTAGAAAGTGAATGATCAATTAAAAGTTAAGGACCTAAAATCCATAAATCTATAACTATTTAAAATACCATTTCATTAACCAGATAAAAAGATAACATTTTTGTTTCAAGATCATTTTACCAGTGTTTATGAATTATTTTAATTTCAAATTATATAAGGAAATATTATTTTTTTACATATTTATATTTTATAAGAAAAATTTCATATTTCGGTAGTTCATTAAAAAAATTTATTTTCTTATTTTACTCTAATAAATGAATATTTAAAAATGAGTTATTATGCATAAAAACTGAAATGAACTTTTAACATTTCATAAGACCCATATAAGAGTAAAAAAAATTTATACGTATTTCTATATATTTTCAAAAACCAATATGGTTAGTATGAATTATTAATCTCTAAATATTAATTGCAACACCATTAGTTCATAATTAGTATTTATTCATCAAGTCATTTATGTAAACATAATTACATATTATACTAGAACAACATGAAGTATAATGGTAAGCACTAAACCCTTCTTTTCCATTAGTTGTGGGTTCAAGCCTGATAGCCTTTACTGAATTCAATGGGTAATCACATGGTATACTATTTTTCATTATTATAAAACTATAATAATATAATTATTATAAAATTTCCAAACTGTGATGACCCATAATTATTACAATATAAAAGATAAAATAAATATTAATGGTTATTATAACTTTAATCTTAAGCTGAAAAAATGTAAAGTAATTATTCCTCAAACAACTGTTTCATATACTAAAAAAATGGGTTGTATTCCCATCAATGTTTTTGAAAAATATAATAAATCATGTAATATTAGAAAATAAAATTCTTCAAAAGAGGTACTTAAGACTTTGAACTTATGATCAACCTGAAACTCATATCCCATGATAGTATTAATATTTATAATGCTAATAAAGACATATATGATTCTATAATTTTACTCAATACAGATATATTTCATTATTATTATAAAAAAAACCACTGGAAAAAATATTTCTACAATTTAATTTGTAAATTACAAGTCATAAATACTTCATCCATTTTATTTCAACATCGACCCTTCCTTGTTATATTTGTTAACCATTTAAATTGGTCGTTGAATTATTTAATTCATAGGTTCCCCACATTTAATAAAACAACATAAAAATGGATCCCTAAGATGAAATTCATTTCCTTCCATCATACTATTCATTTCCCTTAAAAATTTTATTAATTTTTACCATTCTCTTCCACATATATAATATTTTCCTATTCCTTTGAGACACATTAATAGGTACCTCTGTCAACATGTTTTACATGATGGAAATCAATCTTTTCTTCCTCTATGGACTCCATCAATCGAGATCTTATTGATCTCCAGCCTTCTCATCTTTGGCGAGTTTGGGAGTTGGTTATGGTATAGGCTGCTCATATAACAACTCTGCACTTTATTACACACTTAAAAATGATTTATTACATAAAATTTCACTTAATGAAACATTGAGGGTCAAGAGGTCTAGTGTATTGGGTAATTAGAAAAATTACAAAAAACATAGAACATAAAACCCAACATCTTTATTGAATACTTCATTAAATGAACAGAACATTCCATCATACTTAACATTGCATGGGAAAAACTGAGGACATGCATAAGAAAAGGGTGATCTATAAAGAAAAATACAGAAGTAAACTATGAACTAATGAAAATTATTATACATTATAGGCAATAGAAATATCAATGGAGTATAATTGAAACATGAACATAAACACATGATATAACATTATTTTCATAAAATAGAAATGTGGCTGCAACATTTAACATGATATTATCCTGAGCCAAGGATTGTTGTCCATAAGAATTATTAAAATCTCATTTCATTTGATTTATCATGAGTAAACACTCATTTCACATGACATGTGGTAAAAATATTCTTTACCCATTGCATTGGAGCGCTATCCGGGCACACCCTTCATAATTATTTAATATCATGGATTAGTGGGCCACATAGATCACACAACATAGATCCATTAAACATAATAATGTATTCTCTGAAATGGAGATTTAGAATAATTAAATGTAAATCCTCAATCCAAAATTACATTTTCATAAATTTGAATACCCTTGATAGTGAAATGGTTATGGTATTCACTTATATGATGATTTTGGCATGGATTTGTTTGGTGTATCTTCTGTAGCATAAAAAAGACAAATTGACATTTTAAAGTTGGTTGATGAGATTTAAAGAGGTATCAAATCATTTATACGTGAAATGTATAGAAATAGTGTCATGAAACATAATATCCCAACTTATTTAATGGAATTTAGATGCCTAATATAAAAGAATTCCTTGAATGTAAATGAGGAGGGGGAAATATCTTACAGAATTTCGGTATGGTAACAGGTGTAAATGGGAGGAATTAATAAAGGATTAAGGGGTATATCATCATTCAGAAAGAAGAGGGGCAGTATTGGGGAGGTTATAAATCTTAGCCCAACATTTTTATTTGAATATAAAAGTGAATAAAAATATAAGGAAACATGGACATAAATAAGGAAGGAATAAATCCATTACATGGAAATGTGATCCCAAAGGCCTGGGAGGGGATTCAGAGAGGATTCATGGGAGATTGGGGGATATTGGGAGGATTTTAGAGATAGAAGGTATGTTTAGGGACGTGCTCCACGGGATCTGAGTGAATATAAGTGGGATCTTGGGTGGGTTTATATTGTAAAAGAGAGGCAATTCTTTATTATTTAGGGTTTGGTCACCACACATTAAAATAAACAAAAAAACAAAGTAAACAATAGATTTTCCCATGGGTTTTTTGTAAAGGGGATTGGAAAATATTATTTTATTTCTCAAATTCCTGAATTTTTTAAAATACTAGGCTTCTTTATGTGTAGGTGATTCACATTCTCAAGGAAATCATTTTAAAATGTTATAATGTTTTATAAGTATTGGAGTGTCCAGTAATGCTTTTTAAAATAAATAAAAAAACAAAAAATCACATTATTTTAAACGTAAAACATATATTGGCTGAATGTATTATTTATAGTATTTTATTACATCACCATTTGATCATTATTATGTCATAAGACACATTATATATTGTATTTGTATTTAATTTTATCCCAAAAATTCGACTATCTCGAAAAAATTTGAAACATTCACCATTGGATAATTTTGATATCCTGATTCAATAAATAATATTGATTTTATCTAAATAATTTTTAAATTTTTGAATTTTTACTTTTAAAATAATACATGGCCTTTATAAAAAAGTCATGGGTTTTGAAAAAAGTAACTTTCACACCTTAATAGAAATTACGACTGTATTCATAAAAATTATACAATCATTTATATATAATAAAAAATTAATTTAGTAATAATACTTATGAAAATATTTTCTATTTAAAAAATACATTAATTCATCAAAATATATTTTTTAAATGAATATTAACTAAAAAATACTATTTATGATATAAAAACAATTTAAAAAGCAACAATAATACAATTAATGTATATTAATTATTCAATAAAAAAATAATGAACATAATAATAGTGCTCGTGTATAGTTAGATAAACTATTATAACACTCACATAAGTCCGAACGGTAAGGTGTGCGATGGTGACAGACTCTTGAGGAGGCTCAGATAACATCACTCATGTGGTAATCTCTATCAACTTCCATTTCCCCTTTAGGTGGGGTTGTTCATGCTTAATGTGTGGAAGCTCGGCTTGGGCTTTGTTAATAGAGAATATTAGGTAGGCTACCTCCTTTCCGAGCTCTAATAAATGGGCTTCGTATGGAGCAATTCTAATGGATGAGGCCATAACATCCTTTGTCTATGAAAATTATATTTTATTAAGATATATATTTATACTAATCACATGATCATGGTTCAATGGCTATATTATCAATGATAACAATTCTTAATGGTATTTTAAAGACCAAAAAAATAAAAACATAGTTTTGGATATGTTTTATATTAAAATATTACATAATAATACATTTAATCATATCAAGAGGGATTTTGATTTGTAAGATTTTGGGCCATTACAATCTTCCACCCTTAAAAAATGTTTCCCTCAAAATTTTATTTTTCCCACACTAAAACAAATGAGGGTAACTCAGCTTCATCACTACGTCCAATTCCATCATTTCTTCTTCAAACTTGTGGTTTCTCCACAATACCATGACTAGTGGAATTGATTAATTTCTTAGATCTTTTTCTCTACAATATAATCTCTTCATTGACTTCTCTTTATAGGAGGGGTCATTCTGAAATGGTACCAAATCTGGACTGAGTACATGTGATGGGTCAAGTATAAAATTCATCAAGATTGATACATGGAATACATCATGAACATGAGATTGGATCGGTGGGAGTGGTAGTCGATATGCCACTACTCAAATGAGACCAAGGATATCAAAAGGGCCGATGTACTATGGACAAAGAATTAACTTATTCTTAAATATCATTACTCGTTTCAAAGATGATATGTAGAGGAATGCCATTTCTCCAACACCAAACTCTAGGCCTCATCGATGATTATAAACATAGCTCTTCTGTCGACTCTGAGTAGATTTAACATGATGCTGGATTGTTTTAACCTTCTCCACCATTTAATGGACCATTTCTGGACCTATGATTTTTCACTCCCAAACATCATCTCAACATTTTTTTTGTTATAAACCACTTTTCATAAAGGGATTCATAAGGATCCATTTGGATGCTTGAGTGGAAACTATTATTATAAGAAAACTCAACTAGTGGAAGACATTGATCTCAGCATCTTTTAAAATCTTTTGAGCATTCTCCCAACATTTCCTCATTTGTTTAGATAGTCTCCTCAGATTAACAATCAGTTTGAAGATGATAAGCCATACTAAATTTTAGCTAAATATTTATATTGTAACGGACACTCTTCTATAACCTAGAGGTGAGTGTTGGATCTCGATCAGATACAATAGATAGTATTACTCCATTCAAACTTAAAACTTCTCTGATATATATCTGTTCTAGTGGATCCAATGATAAATTCTATTGAATTGAAATGAAGTGTGTAGTCTTTATAAGATGATCCCCAAAAAACCAGATAGCATTGTTTCCATTGGATGTATTCAAAACACCAGTGGCAAAGTCCATAGTGATGTTCTTCCATTTCAATAATGGTGTGGGTAATGGTTTCATCACCCCCTTAGGCTTCTTCCTCTCAAATTTCACTTACTGACATACCATGCACATTTATGTATACTCAATGATCTCTTTCTTCATGTTATCTCACCAATAATTCTCTCGAAGATCTTGATACATATTTGTGTTTTCAAGGGGAATGGATAAATTTGAACAATTTACATCATCCAATAGTTCATTCTTTGACTCTAAATTTGATGGAACACATATACTTTTCCCAAATATGAAAATAACTTATTAATTATAATTGATCTATGAAGATTTAACTTTTTTGATATTTTTTACATTCTTCTGAAATCCCACATCATCATTTTGATCATCCTTTAACCATTCCAAAAGATATGGTTGACCAATCATTTGTGAATAGATTTATGATGTTCCCTTCATTATTATTTCCATATCCATATCCAACAAATATAATAACATTTGATCCATTTCAATTCTCATCAATCAAATAATCACTCGGTCCTTTCTTCTTCGAGTATCATCCATATTGTTCGCATTCCCATTGTGGTAATGAATTGAACAATAATAGTATTCGATAATCTCAAACTATCGTCAATGGTGCTTATTAAACTCTTTTTGTGTGAATATATACTTTACGTTTTTGTGATTCATATATTTTCACACATCTCCCCAAAGAGTTAGTGCCCTCAAATTTTCAAATCAATGATTACTATAGCCAACTCCAGAACATGTGTGGGATAGTTTTCTCATGAACATTAAATTTCCTTGAAGAAGAGGAAATAAATTTGTCATTTTTCATCAACACACAACCCTTTCCTTTCGTCAAAGAATTACTATATTCCACAAAATGTTCTCCACCTATGGGTAGTGTGAGCTCAGGTGCAGTGATAAACCTATTTTTCAACACTATGAAGATATTTTCCCATTCATCACTCCAGGAAATCTTAACTCCCTTCAGTGTTATCTTGGTATGAAAGTTTCAAAATCGGGAGAATTTTCTCACAAATCAGTGATAATATCACGAAAACCGTAAGAAGATACATATATCCATCCCTGATTTTGGCCTTAACCATCCCTCAATTACAGCTATCTTGGAGGGATCCACAAATATACCATTTTTTGTGATGAAATGACACAAGAATGAGACTTAATTCATCCATTACTCACACTTAATATACTTTTCATCAAACTTATCCTTTCACAAGGTCTCTAGTATAGTGTTTATATGATCCTCATGCTCTTCCTTGGTTTTGGAGTATATTAGAATATATTCTGTAAGGGATACCAAATATTTTTTGAAGTAATTTATAAGGACTCTATTCATCAAGTCCATGAAGATTGATGGTTCCTTATTGAGTTATAAAGGCATTAATATTGATTCATAGTGCTCTTACCGTGTACGAAAAGATGTCTTGGGGATATCCTTCTTGTTCACCCGAGGTAATACCCCAACCGAAAATCCACCCTTGATTAGTATTGTGATCCATGTAGCTTATCAAAAAAGACATCAATTCATGTCAAAGGATATTTGTTATTTATCATGCTTTTTTGAGATCCCGATAATCAATGGAATGGAGCATTGCCCCATCATTCTTCTTTATGAAGAGGACTGGTTTACCCCATGGAGAAGCACGTGGGCATATAAACCATTTATTCACAGTGTCCTATAGTTGTTTCTTCAGATCCTATAGCTCCACAACAGACATTATATATAGAGTCTTGTAAATTTTAAATTCCCTATGTATAAGATAAATTCAGAATTCAAAATAATTTCTAGGTGGATTACTAGACAATTCGTCAGCAAACACTTCAGGGAATTCCCTCATAATAGGCATGATTTCAATGATGGTTTATTCCGTGGAATCAATGATCTGAAAATGATATGCATGCTCATGGGTATGTAATATACATGCTTGATATGATGGTGATAATGAAGATTCATCCTCACTAGTGAACTTGTACATAATTAGGGTTCAATTCCACATATGGAGGGTGATTTCCCTCTCATAGCAATTTATGTTGGCTCTATATTGGAAAATCCAATCCATGCCAAAAATTGCATCAAATTTCACTAGAGAATGTATGAAGAGTTGCATCAAAACGTTCAATACACAAATTGTGATATGGGAGGAGTTATATTAATGGGTTGTAGGGATTTCCCCATTTTCCCTTCTCACCAATATCGTAACTTAAATTATTTTTGGTGTTGTGGGGATTGTTCTACTAAACATTTAGGCTATAAAATAATGTATATACCTATAGATGATAAACCTACATTTTAGTTTTTGATTATGGTTCTAACTTATTCAATATACACTTATGGATGTGTATCATGAACTCTTAAACACATCAAAGAGAATCCAATGACAAAACAGATAACATATAAATTAATTTTATTTCCTTATCTTATGAATTTCTAGTATTAAATCAATGTTATTAGTTATCTACTTCACAATATATATTATTAGGGGCTATTTTTTCCCTTAATAATGGTTAATAATATGCTCATGATTTTTCCAAAGCATATCCCCGGGAAGTGTTGTAACCAATAGTGTTTCAAGACCCGTTGTCTTGGATTAGTTCTCATTTGAGTCTTACTCAATGAAGTGTTTTCGGGGTTTACCCCTAGATACATCTGCGCCATAGCCGCCTATACTAGGTCATATACAGAGAAGGATGTATTTTCTTGATAATCCACTTACTCAATACTCACCAAAATTCAGGGATGTTTTTATTATTCTAAGACTTATCCCTAAGGATTTCACTAGGGTTTTGTAATCATAATCCCAAAAATAACTAATCATATCCTCTAATACCAACCATGAAAACCCTAATATTTATTACACGCGTAAACAAGATTTATTACATAAATTGTATGTAAGACCCCAAGCTTCCACGATACGATTCTCTTTGAATAATATAGTAGTGTGCGTTGTATGCAACTTCGAGTTCTAACACACACCACAACCAATTAAACTAGCCGTTACAAATAGTAATATGCACTTTTTGAACTTTTATATTACAAAAGGGACTTCATTTTTGGATTCAGAATATCGAAATTATCTTAGGGTGAATTTTTGGTATTTTTCTGAAAACATTCAATTTTTGATGAATAGTGAAAAAACACTAAGTTATAGTTTAAAACCGAATTTTTATTTAAATAATTATTTTTTATTTAATTTTATTTAAGGTAAAAATAAATACATAATACCTATATAAGTTCAATGTAATTCATTGGAGTTAGTTTAGAATAATTTTAGATATATAAAAATTTTATGGAACTTTTCACCGTGTTTTACCCACCTCACAGGAGAATTTGGAGATTCTCATAAAACTTAATTTTACCGCTTCTCTGAGTGGAATTTCGAAAATCCGAGAGACACGGTTAATATCAAGGTGTAAAATGTGGTTGAATAAGATAAAAATAATTTTTGGTGAATTGTATCTTTTTATTTTTATTTACCACGGGTAAAAGTAAATAGGGTAATTAAGGGTAAAAATGATTTTAATATTACCCTAACACATGTAATAATTATATTGTACAAGTTTATCTCGACCAAAAACAACCTTAGGAATGAAATATTATCATTTAGGTCCAATTGGATTAGATTAGTGCATTTATTATTATTTAATTCAAAGAAGAGTTAAAAGAGTTAAAATCATTGTTTAATAACTAAAACATTTTTATTATAGGGTTATACATAAGATAAATTCAATGATAAAATATCATTAGAAAGATAAAAATATTTCCTACATAATTATATTTTATTTATAATTTTTAGACACTAAATAATTTAATTTATTTATGACACAATGGTGATGCAGTAATTACATAATTAATGAAATATTAAAATAATTGATATTATAAATATCAAAATAAATGTAATTTGGGAATTTTTATGAATTCTAGTAATTTTCATGGTTACTATTACATATTAAGACTGATTATATAAATTGTTTTCGAAGTAATAATGCTGTTATGAAATTATCAAAAACAAAATACTCAATAGTGTTAAAATTGACATAAAAGATTTTTTAAAACAGATATTATATTATTAATTAATATTATATTCCTAAAAATCTAATGTTCAGACAAGAGACTTAACTAAGGATAGTTTAATCATTAATGGACCACTTGGGGGTCTCTCTGATGTTTATAGTATGTTTATTGACTATATAATATAAAAATACAAAGGAACATGGTAAGTGACAAACTAATTAACTAAGAGTTAAAACTAAAAGACAAGGTTAATAAAGTGACCCAAACCTATCTAAAACCTATTGGTTGATTGGTGTTCGACCTATCCCCACATTAAACTTTAAATAATCCTCTTTGGAGCCATTAAAACCCGAATATGAATTTATTATAAAATAATATTTCTAGCACTTTCAAAGGTGCCCCTCACCCTCTTATAAAAGGGAACTCCCCCTTCTCTCAATTTCACACCATCAAAGCCTTTGGCCTCGGCCAACCACTACCCAAATACACTATAAAATATCCTACCTTCATGTTAGAGTCCTTCCATTAGTCATAAAGCCATCCTAAGGATCCCTTTTGATCAAATCAAAAGGAAGAACCCGAAGAAGAGGTAATGTTTTCACCACCCTCTTTTAAGTTCCTTTCTTCTTCAACTTCTTCTTTCTTTGTTATTTCCATTATAAAATAATAACTCCAGTATCTTATAAATACTATGATGTTATTATAAATATGGTTCCACCATATTCAAAATTATATCCATCCTTTGAATGACATGTCACCATTAGTGCGTATGTACGACTTACCGTCTCCACGTCGTGGTGTTATTGTTATTAAATATATTATTATTTTGATTGGTATAATAATGATGTATAATTCATGTAAATAGTAAATATAACATGATAATGATTCTGCATATATGATATATCATCCAATTATATATTATTTTAAATTAAAATAATGAAATTGTCACTCGTGAATATGTACGAACTACCGTCTCCACGAATGCGATGAGATTCATTCCCCATCGTATCCATTCAAGACTAATTCTCATTTGATTATTAAAAATAATGTTTAAGGACTTGATATCATTCTGGTTATTAATATGATACAACCTATCCATAACAAACACGACTTATGTAAAAAAACATATAAAATAAAATGAGTATGTTAACACCCAAACGACGATAACACTAAAATATTATTAACAAATCATTAACAGAAGATCATATATGAGATCATAATTATGTATATGGTTATTTTATAACTTAATAACAATGTTTTATCTATTATATAGGAGGTTAACCTACCCTCGACCATGGAAAAGTACAAGGTAAGGGTTTATTTCCCAATCTCTTCATTATCCGAGGTTGTTTATACGTGATTATCTTCTAGGACCTATTTATCATCCACATCCATGTTTCATAAAAATGTATTCCAAAACATTTGTTCTATTTCCTAGATATTGTTTTAATGTAATTTATATCCTTGTTTGACTTTTATAAAACAGTTTGAAAGGAATCTTTCCGTCATTTTCCAAACAAGGTCATTTTTATCCTTTTTGACAAAATGAAGACAAGAAAGTAATTTTTTAACATACAGGGCGGGTGAGACTATTTTCCACCATTGTAAAATAATCAAACCTTCCCTTAAAATACTATAAGAATACTTTCAAAGTAAATTTTTTATTTTATAATTATATGAATTTTAAATGATTTAAAAAAAGAGATATTTCTCTCAAATAGTTTTGATTTCATCTATGTCAACATCCTTTGATGGATTTTAAGCTTATATGATGTTGATTTATTATGATACAAAACATCCATATTGTATTTAATGTTTTGTGATATGTTTGACTATGGATGTGTTATTTTTATACCATTCACGGTTTATGGATAAAGTATTGACATTTTGTATGCTAGTTTTAATGCGAATGTTTATGTTATGTTTAAACATGTTCATATGAGGAATGCATTGGACATAATAAGTGATTGGTGGAGACCACTATAGCTCCTCGATACATCATAAGGATTCATGAGACAAACTAGTATCTTGGATCATGGCCTTGAAAAAATATTATTTTTATTCTTGGCACGAGTCCTTGACTATGTGGTTATGATACTGTGGCATTATACATTCCATCATTATGAAAGTTGTTATTGATATTGCATGTGATTATTCGACTAGTAGAATATCCATGTGAATAATTAAATGGAATTATTTCATTTTATCTTTTCCATATTATGCTGAAGTTTATGTTTAAAAGGATTTTGTTTTTGTTATACATTGCCTTAAATGTTAATGCTTATTTATGAAAGTTTCCACTATATTGTTATCCATACTCAGTATCTGAGCTCACCCATTTCAATGTTTTAATTTTCTCTGGATGTGAAGAAGTAATTTATGAATTACCTACAGGGATAGTATGAGGGGATCTTAAGACAATATTTTTTTGTAGTAATTTTCAATTTATGATGTAATATAAACTTTATGAATGTATCTAGTTATTCCAAGGCTACTAAGCTAATCAGTCTTTTGAGACTAGATCTTTTGTGATCATGCCAATATTATTTAATAATGCACTGACTCTGGGTAACTGGGGTCAGGGTGTTATAGTTGGTATGATAGTAAGTTTATTACAAACCTTGGAAGCTAGATTTAGATAAAATCTGATTAGAGAACATAGCCCTAAGATAAACATTGAGGATTAGTATAAAAGAAATTCCTAGAATTTTGCTATTGTATAGATTCTATATGTTTTCGGAGAAATACATCCTTGTCTGGATGCGATCAGGTAGTGGTGGCTCTGGCACAGATGTACCTAGGGGTAAAACCCGAGAACACCACTTTGAGCTAGACTCGAACGGGAACTGGTGCACGACAACAGGCCTTGCTGCACTCTTGGTTACGACACTCCCAGGGGATATGCTTTGGATAATTCTCATTTTCATTACAAAAAATTATTAAGGGTTTATGAGTATATACTTCCTCAAAGAAAACATTTTTATGATTATGGATTATATCCCTAAATAATTGAATTTATGTTATGTGTTTTCTTAGTATGGAATTATGTATTTTGATTCATAAACTGATCTAGTTTATGACATTGTTTAGAAATAGCGCCTAGTGGAGGAAATGGAAACCATATCAATGCACGCACTCCATGTAGGGAATTACCTTTTCCTCAAAATCATTATACTGGAGCTGGTGATTCAACTGGTGCTGATCAGCTAATCACCATACTGGGACAACTCACTCATGTTATGAAGAATAACCTTACCTGTATGGAGCACCCTGATCCACAGTGTGGAGGATCAATGTTACATCGCTTCATGAGGAAACAACCCCCAACATTAAATATGATTACAAATCCATTAGTAGCTAAGAAATGGTTAAATTCCATAGAGAAAATGTTCCAGGCTATGGGGAGTCTTGAAAGGGAAAATGTTATCATGGAAATTTACCACCTCACTGGAGATGCTAATCAATGGAGGTCCTTGATTAAAAATAGAAGGGATGAAGAGGAAGAATCAAATATGGAATGGAGGGAGTTTGAAGAACTTTTCATAGAAAAATACATTCCTTGTGACCATCGAGAAGATATGGAAAGGCAATTTCTGATTCTGAGACAAAAGGAGGATGAGAATGTCACAATTTATGCGGCTAACATTACAAGGTTAGAAAGGTATGCTGGAGATTATATAAGGAAAACAAGAATTAATATTGATCATTTATTTTATGGAAAATAACCATTTATCCATTGAGCATTAGTCTCACAAACCTTCACATTGTACGATGATATTATCTCATGTGCTATCAAGACAGAAAAGGAATTCTCTAAGTATTAGGACATTAAAGCAAAGATGGAGAAGAAGAGATCTGCTGATCACTTTGGGAATCGAAATAAGGGGAAAAGGGAAAAGTTAAATATCCATTATTTAGTAAACGTGGGAAGAAACACACCGGTAATTGATTAAAAGAAATGGGAGTATGTTACAAGTGTGGTGAAAAAGGCCACCATGCTCGTGACTCCAAGGGGAAGAAGGAAGCTACCGATGTCCAATGCTACAATTGCATGGAGATGGAACATTATACAAATGAATTTCCTAAGCGTCATGGGAACGTACCTCAAAAAAGTCCACGGGGTCAAGGCCAAGCATATCCTATCACTACTATTGAGGTAGAATCTCCGAAAGATGTGGTGGCAGGTAATTTAATGTTTTCTTCAAGTTTAGGAAATGTTTTATTTTATTCTGGATCATCGAGTTGTTTCATATCTTCCCAGTTTTCTATGAAAATTATATATTTCCAATTTGATTTAACAAAGCTGTTTTCAGTTAAAACTCCAAAGGGAAGTATCATTGCAACAATGTTTTGTGAATCAGTCCTTATTAGAGCACATACATGTTCTTTATCCACTGATCTCATCATCATACTTATGATTGAATTTGATATAATACTCGGTATGGATTGGATTTTGGACCATGATGAAAAAATTTATTGTAAGAAGAAGGAGGTTAATATTTTTGATGATGATGATAAGGAACACCTTATCTTTAGAGCAGAATCATCACCACCTAATTCTTACCTAAATCCACCCCCAGTAGCTTCTCTAAATACAATTATCGGGGAGGAAGAGAATGAAATGACTGTGGGTGAGGAAAGGAATGTTCAAATAGAGGATGTACCTATTGTGAAAGAATATGTAGATGTGTTTCCAGAAGATTTACCTGGACATCCTCCAGAATGAGAAGTTGAGTTTTCTATTGATTTAAATCCTGGATCAAGGCCTATATCAAAGACCCCTTATTGAATGTCAACTATGGAATTATTTGAAATAAAGAAATAACTAGAGGAATTGAGTAATATAGGATTTATTCTCCCTAGTGTTTCTCCATGGGGAGCCCCTATTCTTTTTGTTAAAAAGAAATATGGATCTATGAGGTTATGTATTGACTACAGGGAGATCAATGATATAACAATAAATAACAAGTATCCCCTACCTTAGAATGATAATTTATTTGACCAACTGCATTGAGCTTAATACTTTTATAAGATTGACCTTCGATCTGGATATCATTAGTTGTGTGTGAAGAAGGATGACATTCTGAAGACATCATTCCGAACCAGGTACGGGCATTACGAGTTTACAGTAATGCCTTTTGGATTGACTAAAGCACCCTCTGTATTCATGGATCTAATGAATATAGACTTCAAGGAATATCTCGATGAATTTGTGGTGGTATTTATTGATGATATCTTGTTATACTCCAAAATCTACGATGATCTTGAAAATCACTTGCACATTATCCTGAAGACTCTGAGAAGACATGAATTATATGGGAAGTTTAGCAAGTGTGAATTCTGGATTACGGAGATTTCGTTTCTTGGCTATATTGTCTCTAAATATGGGATCTCTATTGATCCTTCTAAGACCAAGGCATCCCATGAATGGCCTGAACCAATGAGTATAAATGATGTACACAGTTTTATTGGTTTAGCAGGTTATTATCGACGTTTCGTCTAGAATTTTTCCTAGTTGTCTAATCCGTTAACAAAGCTCACACGTAAAGGGGTTAATTTTTTTTAAAAAAAGAGTGTGAATAAATTTTTAAAGAACTAATGATAATATTAGTCAATGATCTTATATTCACTCTACCATCAGGGAATGATGGATCGTTATTTATAGTGATGAATCGAAGAAAGGACTTGGTTGTGTCCTTATGCAGAATGATAGGGTTATTGCCTATGCATCATGACAGTTGAAAATTCATGAGAAAAACTGTCCTACTCATGATCTCGAGTTAGAAGGTGTGATATTGTCTTTAAAGATATAAAGACACTACCTCTATGGTGAAACATGTGATATTTATACTGATAACAAGAGTTTGAAGTACAATTTCTCATAGAAAGAACTCAACATGAGGAAAAGGCGAGGGCTTGAACTACTTAAGGATTATGATTGCCCGATAACTACCACCTAGAGAAGGAAAATACGGTGGCAGATGCTTTGAGCAGAAAAGATTATGGGGTTTTGAACATGATGATAATTGAAACGGATCCTATTTTCAAAGATCTAGTGGAGATGGATATAGGAAGTACCATGGAAGGTGAAACAACGATACATTTTAAAATGGTTGCCAAACCATCTTTACTAGAAAGGATAAAGAGTTCTTAAACCGGTGATGAAGAGATTCAAAAAATATTAAAGCTGTGAATGATGGGAGATTGAGAGACTTTGTGTATAAAGATGGAATTTTGAAATTTGGGAAGAGACTTTGTGTTCCTGATATACCTTATCTAAAAAGCGAATTATTGGAAGTTTCTCATAGTTAGAATTTCTCAATACACCATGGGAGCACCAAAATGTATAGATATTTGAAGGAACAGTTTTGGTGGGACAACATGAAGTGGGAGATTGCTAATTTTGTGTCAAGATGTATGGTTTTTCAACATGTGAAAGATGGAAGGCAAGAGCCTGGAAGAGTCATGCAACCTCTTCCCATACTGGAGTGGAAATGGGACAATATTATGATCGACATTGTCATGGGGATACCAAAGAATCTTAGAAGAAATGATGAAATATGGGTTATTGTTGATCGTCTTACCAAGTCATCACATTTTCTTACTATAAGAGAATATCTACCACTGGAAGGTCTAGCAAGACTATATATTAATGAAGTTGTGAGACTTCATGGAGTACCACTATCGAGTGTTTCTGATCGTGATCCCCATTTTACTTAATGATTTTGGAAGATTCTTCAGAAGGCCTTGGATACTGAACTTTTTTTGAGCACTGCCTACCACCCTCAAACAGATCGACAATAAGAACGGACTATTCAAACCTTAGAAGACATGTTGAGATCTTGCTCAATTGACTTCCAGGGTATGTGGGATCAATATTTACCTACGGTAGAATTTTTCTATAATAAAAGGTTCCATTCGAGTATTCACATGGCACCATATGAAGAGTTATACAGAAAGAGATGTCGCACACCAACCAGTTGGGATGATGTTGGTGAAAGAAAACTTGTAGGCCCAAAACTAGTGGAGGAATCAATGGAAAAGGTAAAGGTAATCCAAAACCACATCAAAGCAGCTCAAAGTAGGAAGAAGAGCTATGCTGATAACCGAAGGAAGGATTTGGAATTTCATCTAGGAGATCATGTTTTATTGAAGGTATATCCATGGAAGGGTGATATACGTTTTGGTAAGAAGGGTAAACTATGTCCCAGGTATATCAGACCTTTCGAAATTCTATAATGAATTGGGGATGTAGCTTACCGCTTCACAATTCCTCCAAGTCTCTCCAATTTTCACGATGTGTTCCACGTATCATTGTTGAGTAAATAATTGCGTGACCCAACGCATGTACTCACCTATGAGGAATTAGACCTTGAACCCATTCTGTCTTATTGCGAAGATCCCGCCAGGATTCTTGATACGAGAGAACATGTACTGAGAAACCGGACGACTCATCTGGTAAAAGTTCTTTGGAGAAACCATAAGATGGAAGAGGCAACGTGGGAACCCGAGGAACATATGATGAAGAACCACCCGAGCCTTTTCATGTAGTAGTATTCTAGAAATTTCGAGAGAAAAATTATTTGAAGGAGGGGAGAATGTAATAGCACAAGCATCCATGGTATGCTTCTCTTTGAATAATACAGTAGTGTGTGTTGTACACAACTTCAAGTTCTATCACACACCACAACTAATCAAATTAGTTGTTATGAATAGTAATACCCACTTTTTGAACTTTTATAAATTGTATCTTTCAAAATGGCCTTCATTTTGGGATTCATAATATCGAAATTAGCTTAGGGTGATTTTTTGGTAATTTTTTTGAAAACATTCAATTTTTGATGAATAGTGAAAAAACATTGAGTTATAGTTTAAAACCGAATTTTTATTTAAATAAATATTTATTTTATTTAAATTTAATTAATGTAAAAATAGATGCATACTACCTATATTAGTTCGATGTAATTCATTGGAGTCAGTTTAGAATAATTTTAGATATAAAAAATTTTATGGAAGTTTTCACCGTCTTTTACCCACCTCCTAGGAGAATTTGGAAATTATTATAAAACGTATTTTACCACTTCTATGAGAGGAATTTAGAAAATCCGAGAGACACGGTTAATTTAATGGAGTAAAATGTGGTTCTATAAGATAAAAATAATTTTTATTGAATAGTAGCTTTTTACTATTATTTACCACTGTTAAAAGTAAATACTGTAATTTAGGGTAAAAATGATATTAATATTACCCTAACACATGTCCTAATTCTATTGTAAAAGTGTATCTCAACCAAAAACAACCTTAGGAATAAAATATTATCATTTAGGTACACTTGGATTAGATTTGGACATTTATTATTATTTAATTCAAAGAAGAGTTAAAAGAGTGAAAATAAAAGTTTAATAACTAAATATTTTTTAATATGGGGTTATACATAAGATATATTCAAATATAAATATTAATTAGAAAGACAAAAATATTTCATACATAATGGTATTTTATTTATAATTTTTAGACACTAAATAATTGAATTTATTTATGACACAATGGTGATGCAGTAATTACATAATTATTGAAATATAAAAACAATTGATATTATAAATATCAATATAAATGTAATTTGAGTCTTTTTATGAATTAAAATAATTTTATAGGTAAATATGACATATTATTACGAACTATATAAATTTTTTTCGATGTAATAATGCTGTTATGAAATTATCAAAAACAAAATACCCAATAGTGACAAAATTGACATAAAAGAGTTTTTTAAAAAAATATTATATTATTAATTTATATTCTATTCCTAAAAATCTATGGTTCGGCCAAGGGACTTATATAATGATAGGTGTAACATTAATGTACCACTTGGGGGATGCTTGGTAGTTTATAGTAGGTTTATTGACTACGTAATATAAAAACACAAAGAGATATGGTAAGTGTCAAACTAAATAACTAAGAGTTAAACGAAAATGATAAGGTTAATAAAGTGACTAAAACCTGTCTAAAAAACATTGGTTGAGTGGTTTTAGACCTATCCCCATATTAAAATTTAAATAATCTACGTTGGAATCATTAGATACCGAATATGAAGTTATTATAAAATAATATTTCTAGCTTTTCCAATGGTTCCCCTCACCCCTCTTATAAAAGAGCACTCCCACTTCTCTCAATTTATCACCTTCAAAGCCATTGGGATCGGCCAAAATTCGCCCAAATACCCTCTCAAATATCATCCCTTCATCCTAGATGCCTTAATTTAGTAAGAATGCTAACCTACCAAGCCCTTTTGATCAAATAAAAAGGAAGAACCCGAAAAAGAGGTAATGTTTTCACCACCCTCTTTCAAGTTCCTTTCTTCATCAACTTCTTCATTATTTGTTTTTTCCAATCAAAATTAATAACTCAAGTATATTCTATATAATTCAATGTTATTATAAATATGGTACAACCATATTAAGTATTCTATCAATCCATTGAATGACATGTCACCATACGCGCGTACGTACTTTTTACCGTCCCCATGTCATGGTGTAATTGTTATTCAATATATTATAATTTGGATTGGTATAATAATGATGTGTAATTAATGTAAATAATAAATATAAAATGATAAAAATTCTGTAAATATGATATAACAACCAATTATATATTATTTTAATATCAAAAGAATGATATTCTCGCTCGTGCGTATGTAAGGACTAACGTCTCCACGAACACGATGAGATTCATTCCCCATCGTATCCATTCAAGACTAATTATCATTTGAGGATTTAAAATATTGTTTAAGGACTTGATATCATTATGGATATGAATAAGATAAAACCTGTCCATAACAAACATTACTTATGTAACAAAACATATAAATGAATGCGAGTAAGTTAACACTGGACAAAACGATAATACTAAAATATTATTAACAAAGCATTAATAGAAGATCATATATGATATCATAATTATGTATATGGTTCTTTTATAACTTAATAACAATGTTTTAACTATTATACAGTATTTTAGCCTACCATCGACCAAGGAAAAGTAAAAGTTAAGGGTTTATTTCACAATCACAACATTATCCGAGGTTGTTTATATGTGATTAGTTACTTGGACCTCTTTGTCATCCACATCCATGTTTCTTAAAAATGTATTCCAAAACATTTTTATTATTTACTAGACAATGGGTTAAAGTCATTTATACCCTTCTTTTACTTTTATAAAATGGTTTGAAAGGAATATTTCTATCATTTTCAAAACAATGTCCTCTTTATTATTTTCGACAAAATTAAGGTAAGAATGTCTTTTTTTAACTTATACAGAGGGTGTGGCTATTTTCCACCGTTGTAAAATCATTGAAGCTTCCCATACAAGATTATAAGAATATTTTCAAAGTAAATGTTTTATTTTATAAATATGTGACTTTTAAATTATTTAAAAAAAGAGATATTTCTCTCAAATATTTTTGATTTCATTACGTCAACATCCTTTGATAGATTTTAAGCTTATTGAAGTTTATTTATTATGATACAAAACTTCCATACTGTATTGATGGTTTTGTGATATACCTGACTATGGATGTGTTATTTTTATACCATTCACGGTTTTTGGAGAAAGTATTGACATTTCATATGCTAGTTTTAATATGAATGTTTATGTTAAGTTTAAAACTATTCATATGAGGAATGAATTGGACTTAATAAGTGACGGGTGGAGCCCGCTTTATCTCCTTGATGCATTAGTAGGTCTCGTGAGACAAACTAGTGTTTTGGAACAATGCCTTGAAAAACTCTTATTTGTAGACATGGAACGAGGCCTTGACTATGTGTTTATGATAGTCTGGCATTACGCATTCCATCATAATGAAAGTGGTTATTGATATTGAATGTGATTATTCGACTAGTAGAATATCCATGTGAATAAGTAAATGGAATTATTTCATTTTATATTTTCCATATTATGTTGAAGTTCATGTTTAATAGGATTTTTTTAATTATAAATTCCCTTAAATGTTTATGCTTATTTATGAAAATTTCCACTATATTGTTATCCTTACTGAGCATCCGAGTTCAACCCTTTCAATGTTTTGTTTTTCCCATGATGTGATGATGTAATTTATGAATGAATTGCAAGGATAGTATGCAGGGATATGAAAAAAATATGTTTTTGTAGTAGTTTTCACTTTATTATATAATGTAAACTTTATGAATGTATCTAGTTATTCAAAGGCTACTAAACTAATCGGTCTTTCGAGACTTGATCTTTTGTGATCATGCCAATATGATGTAATAATGCACCGACTCTGGGTAACTGGGGTCGAGGCATTACATTTTATCTTAATATAACTATAAGGATCAAGAGGTATAGTTTCTTTAGAAACTAAGAATATAAAATAACAAGTTAGAAAATAAAACCAAAAATCTTTATTGAAATCATCTTTAAATGACCGCATCATTCCTTCGTACTTAGCATTGCATTGGAAAATTTGAGGACATGTATTAGAAAGGGGTGAGCTATAAAGGCCACTATGGGAGTATAAAATAAATAAAATAAAGAATAACATACAGGTTAGGAAATAATAATATCAATGGATAATAAGAGAAACAAGAACATAAATGCATGAAATAGAATGATTATCATAACATGGAAATGTGGTTGCAACATTTAAAATTATATTAACAAGAGCCATGGGTCATTGCACATGGAGCATGAGTAAACCCTAATTGAAC